>PVJC01000664.1:0-113813 GCA_004026665.1 Murina feae | reverse complement strand
CCCACCTTCTGCCCTTATCCCCCCCCCCCAACTGTTCTCATCCATAAGTGTACGATTTTTCTTCCCAAACCCCCAACACCCCTTCCCTTCTGTGAATTGTCAGTCCACTCCCTTTCTTCCCCTGATCCTATTCTATTCACCAGTTTATTGTGTTCATAAGGGTTTTTTTTATTCACTTGATTTTTAGGTTTACTTGTTGATAAGTATTTGTTCATAATTTTTATCTTTACTTTTTCTTCTTATTCTTCTTCTCAAAGGATACCTTTCAGCATTTTATATAATACTGGTTGGGCGGTGATGAACTCTTTTAGCTTTTTCTAGTCTGTGAAGCTCTTTGTCTGACCTTCAATTCTCAATGATAGCTTTGCTGGGTAAAGTAATCTTGGTTGTAGGTTCTTGCTATTCATCATTTTGAATATTTCTTGCCACTCCCTTCTGGCCTGCCAAGTTTCTGTTGAGAAATCAGCTGACAGTTGTATGGGTGCTCCCTTATAACTTTTGTTACCTTTTGTCTTGCTGCTTTTGTCTTGCTGCTTTTAAGATTCTTTCCTTGTCTTTTGCTCTTGGAATTTTAATTATGATGTGTCTTGGTGTGGTCCTCCTTTGATTCCTTTTATTTGGAATTCTCTGCGCTTCCTGGACTTGCAAGTCCATTTCTTTTACCAGGTAGGGGAAGTTTTCTATCGTTATTTCTTCAAATAGGTTTTCAATATCTTGCTCTCTCTCTTCTTCTGGCACCCCTATAATTCTGATGTTGGTACACTTGAAGTTGTCCCAGAGACTCCTTACACTATCTTCATATTTTTTTTATTCTTTTTTCTTTTTGCTTTTCTGGCTGGGCGTTTTTTGCTTTTTGGTATTTCATATCTTTGACGTGATTCTTGCGATCCTCTCGTCTGCTCTTGGATCTCTGTATATTATTCTTTATTTCAGTCAGTGTATGCTTAATTTCTAGCTGATCCTTTTTCATATGCTCGAGAGTCTCACTAAATTTATTGGCAGACTCTAGAATATTCTTGAAAAGCCTTATAACTGGTTTTGAACTCTATATCCAGTTATTTTATTTCCTCCATTTCTGTCATTTGTGACCTGTTTCTTTGTCTCTGCATTTTGGCTGCTTCCCTACATTGATTGAGTGACTTTCTGTGCTAGGTGTCCTATAGGGCCCAGTGGCTCAGTCTCCTCAATTACCTGAGGTGGATACTCTTGGTGCACTGCTTTGTCGGCTTTGTGCACAGTCTTGTTGTAGCTAAGCCTTAATTTTTTTTGGTTTTACTGAGAGGAATTGACCTCCATCCAGGCAGGCCACTTGGCTGTGAGAATCAGCTCTGTCTATGGTGGGAGAACTTCTATGCTGGAGACACCGTTACGGGGCAAGACTTGTTTCAGTGGGGCTTTGGTGACCACTGAGTCTGCCCCCTGAGCATGTCCCTTGTGGGTCTGAGAAGTTGTAGACTGGGTGGTCCCACTCTGACCACTGGGTACACAGTCTCTTTGAACTCCAAGGAGGTGCTATTTTAGCTTCTGCCTGAGGCTACCAGCCTTTTATATGCAAAAGCCTCCACACATAGCTTGGGTGGGGCGAGGTCTTGGGGAATCTACAGGGTGGAGTAACCAGCTATGGCCGATTCTCAGCCCTGCCCTAAGAGACACCGGGTCTCAGGCCGCTCTGGAGTTCCTCCCAGTGCCAGATGGTGCCAGACAGTGCTAGACGGTGCCAGACAGTCCAGCTCCTCCCCGTACGATTCTGAGTCGCCAGAAAGTCACCTGGAACTGGGGTTCAGAGCCATCGGGAGCCTGTGCTTCCCTCCGTTATGAAATGTTTCTAGCCCTTTCAGTGAGCCCCTTCGCGCGCCTCTGTACCTTTGCACTTCACCTCCGCACCTCCTCTGAGTCTCAATCTCTTTCTAGTTGTAGAATTTCCACTCAGCCAGCTTTCTTGTGAGTCTGGGTGGTGTCCCTTTTTTCTTTTCATTGTGGTTTTGAAATTGTTGTGCTTGGGAGCAATTCTGGTGTTTACCTATGCCACCATCTTGGTTTCTCCCTTATTGATATATTTTTTAAGGGAAAATCTTCTACTCTGATACCTGAGTCATCAATTAATTTCTTTTGATTTTATGCTTTGAGTCTTGATTAAGGAATCATCTATCCTGGGTCATGAAGATATTGTCTGCATTTTCTCTATTAATTTTGAACCTTTAATGTTAACATTTAGTTCTTATTGCATATAAGGTTTATTTTTATTTGGTATGAGGTAGCATTTTAATTTTAATTTTCCCATAGATTGAGGCTATTTACCAAATAATCAGTCTTTTCTCCCACTGAATTTTTTGTAGTTGACATACAATATATTAGTTTCAGGTGTACACATAGTCATTCAACATTTATATTCCTTATGATGTGATCACCACAATAAGTCTGGTAACCATCTGTCACCATATAAAATTATTATGATAATATTGACTATTTTCCCTATGATGTACATTATATCACTGTGATTTTTTTTCTTTTATTAACTGGAGGTTTATACCTCATATTCCCCTTTACCTTTTGCACCCATCCTCCCACCACCATCCTCTCTGGCAACCATCAGTTTGTTCTCTGTATCCATGAGCCTGTTTCTGTTTTCTTTTATTTATTCATTTGTTTTTTATTTTTAGATCCCATATATAAATGAAATCATATGGTATCTGTCTTTCTCTGTCTGACTTATTTTACTTAGAGTATCTTCTGGGTTCATCCATGTAACTAATTCCAAAAGACATATACAGTCCCTATCTTCATTATAGCATCCTATATAATAAAAGCCTAATATGCTAAGTGTCCAACCATTTGTTCGACCCATTGCTATGATGCACACTGACCACCGGGGGGGAGACACTTTGACTGATAGGTTAGCTTGCTGCTGGGGTCCAGCCAGTTGGGACTGGGCAAGATGGGCCAGACATGTCCTGGATGAGTCTGTGCACTGGGCCTCTAGTTACTTATAATAGCCAATATATGGAACCAACTAGGTGCTCATTGATAGATAAGTAAATAAAGAAGTGGTATATCTATATGATTGAATATTACTCAGCCATAAATAAAATGAAATCTCTCCAATTGATTTGTGATGCTGTCTCTATAATATGCCAAGTTCCCAAAGGTACCAGTAGTAGATGAAACTGTTGTAATCTGTTCTCTTGGTCTACTGGCCTACTCTTACTCTATTGCCATACTCTCCTAATTATTATTGTTTCTTGATATGTATTAATATCTGGCAAGAATAACCACCCTACCCTATATTTCAAAATATTCTTTGCTATTTGCTATCCATGAACCTTCATGCATCCATATGTAGTTTAGAATACATTTCAAAAAATATGCTTAAACATTTTCACTCAATTTTTAATTTTCAACTTAATTCAGAATGTTTTGATTGATATAATTTCAAAGTTTAATTACCCCAAACTTGGGTTGAATATTTATGCAGCTATTCTCTCATGTCCTAGAATAAAATTTAAAAATTTTTCATAAAGATAGTATACAGTTTTTATTTAGCTAATAGGTAACTCACAGTTTTAGTCATTATTCTAAATTTTCTTACTTTCTAATCACACTTTCTAATAGAAATTTGTTTTGATATGTGCACACTGTTAGTTTTTGTAATCTAATCTTGTTTCTGGCAAACTTGCTCAACTCCCTTACAAAGTCTAATGACTTTTTCCTGATTGTTATGGATTTCTTTGTAATGGAGATTATGTCTTTTCCAATCCATCCAATTTTTTGTTATTTATTTTTCTCATCTTACAGCTTTTGCAAATATTTGGAATAGCAATTGCTATATTGGTATGTTTTGCCTTGTCACTGAAATGATTGTAAAATGTCTTCATGAAAATAGTTTTCAATGGATTTTGGTAGAATAAACTTTATCAGATTATTTCTAGTTTTCTACTTTTTTCATAAGTGAAAAAATTATTCTTATATTTCTTGTTTTCTAAGAGATTTTTTTTTTTCAGAAATGTTGATTTTTATCATCTTTCTTTATTTCTATGGTGACCCTGCAGTCTTTTAGTCTATTTTTAAAGATTAATTATATGGCTAATCTTTATTATATTGAATTATTCTTGAATCATTTCAATATAAATAGGTAATGTTTTAAGATTTTTAAATATAAATTCAGAAGTTAAATTGACTTATAGTATTATTATTGTTTTGTTTGTTTTTTTTTGTCTCTAACTCTTTTCATTTGGGTTAGCCTCTTGAAATGAGCTGCCCAGACCTCCCTCATTTTCAATTTTCTAAGACAGTATGTATAAAATCAGAATTGTGTATTCCTTACCTCACGTATAAATTCTTCTGTGTCTGTCATTTATCTTCAGATTCTCAAGTTGTTTCTTTGGATTTGTTTTGTTGTTCTTTTTAGTATCTTTAGATCACTTAACTCATTTATTTTTCAATCTTCTTTATTTTCAGAAAGCTATAAAAAGCATTCTAGAAACCGTTAGCTACATTCAGCAAATGCTGACATGTACTGCTTTCATTTTTATTAAGCTGTAAAATTTTCCTTCTTATTTTCCATTTTACCCTAGGTCTACATGATAGACTTACTGTTTTATTTTATTTTTTCTTAGTTTATGGACACGGGTTTTTATTTTCAACTAATTCAATTTTAATAATTTTAAGTTTTATTACATTGAAGATAGAGAACATTGATATTGAAACTTAGATACACATATATATTTATATGTATTTTTTATCTCTAATATATGATTTCTTTTTACTATTGATCTATTTATTCTAGGGAAAAAGTGTGTATTGAATGTCTGGGTGCAAAGTTTTATGTAAATTAGTATATAACTTCTTAATTATTTTGTTAATGTTTTCTATATTCTAGTTTATTTTTACTGATTTAGTATATTAGTTTCTGAAAACAGTAATTTTAAATCTTTAATCGTTTTTTTACTTCTCTTTCTCATGTCATCTGCTGCTTCATTTATTCTTCTGTTATCATTATTGCTTCTGGATTTATATCCAAATGTAACATCTCTTTTTATTCTCTATGACTTAAAAAAATCTTACATATGTTAAATTTTCTTTTTATTCTTACTTGTGTGACACTTTTTTTCCTGTCCTTTATTTTCTTTGATTCTTTGCCCTCTTATCTAAAGTGAATATTTTTGAAACTTTGGATATCTAGGTCTTATTATCTTTTTGTTTTATTTTTAATTCAGTTTGAGAGTCTGTCTTTTGATCAGTGTATTAAATTTACCTATTTACATTTATTGTATGTTAAATACTTTAAGACATGTTTGCCATTTAACATTATAATTTTGTATTTAAGATCTTTTCCTACTTTTCATTAGACATTTTCTTAAGTTACTATTTTTATTTTTTTACTTGTTCATTCCAAACGTTTTAGGACTCATACTTAATTTTTTAAAACAATGATGCTTATAAATATTTACGTACTCTCCCCTTACAAGTAGCTAGGACCATGTCATCTATGTTGGTCTCTCTTGGTGCCTATTTTATATCACTGCTGTAGAAAAATGAAATTGAAGAATTTTATTAATTTTGAAAATATAAGATACAATGTTTTTCTTTAAATTCATCTAAGTCCACAGGAGAAAGATATTTTCTTTAAACTACCTTTATAGTTTAATCACAAATTATATCTGGTGAATAAAATTTGTTATGAGAATAAATAAGAAAATTGATATGAATTCTTCATAACTGCTTCTGGATTCCAGTAAGTGTTCTCATAGCTGCTTATTAGTATCAAGCAATTTGTATGATATTTAAAGGCATATAATGACAGATTCAAAGATCCCTTGTACAACAGAAAGTAGAGATATTTCTAACCCGATTATTTTCTCAGATCCTACAAATTATATGTAAAACTGAGTATATGCATATGTGTTATGCCTTTGGGTATACATGCACATGTTTAAAGAGTATGGCTTTCATAGTATTCTCTATGGGTTTCATAACCCAAAGAAAGATTTTAGTTTAACCCACTCATTCTTACTTTAAAAATTCCAAGCTGAGAACAATAAAAGAGAAAGTGATTTGTCTCAGATGTCACAGTGAATTGAAAGAGCTTAGAAGTGCTCATTGCTAGATGTTTAGTTCAGGAGCAGAGTCACTGTCTGACCATTTCAAAGTTGAATCTAAATAACCTAGCGTAGAGTTAGCACAAAGTAGACACTTCATGCAACTGGTTAAAGGAAAGAATATTTGAGTAAAAGAATAGCAGCAGAATCAGGTTGTGGCTGAGCTCCTTATATCACAGCAGACAATTTATATTTGAGCACTGAAAACTGCCCCTTTTTATTTGGCATCAATAGTTGCCAAGATGGAGATTACAAAGATGTTAACATTATTTGACAAATATTTTAAAGCAGCCATGTTAAAATGCTTCAAATAGCAATTGCAAACATTCTTGAAACAATTTTTAAGAATAAAGTGTCAGAAAAGAAATAAAGGTATAAAGAAGAACTGAAAAAATACAATAACTGGAATTTAAAAAAAACGACAAAAAATAAAACAAAACAAATAAACACTAAATGGGTGGACTCAATAGTGGAATGGTGGGAACAGAGGAAAGAATAACCAAGCCTGAGGACTGAAGAATAGAAATATACAATCTGGGAAACAGAGAGAAAATAGACTTAAAGCAAATAAGTAGATCCTTAGGAACCTGTGGAACTATAATATAAAATCTAACATTTGTGACATAGAGTCCCAAGAGAGGAGAGAAGAGGGAGGACTAAAAAGTATTCAAAGAAATAGCAAGCAATAACTTCCCAGATTTGACAGAAGACAGGCCTTACAGATTAAAAACAAAACAAAACAAAAAAACTGAGAGAATACAAAACAGAATAAATGCAAAGAAATCCAGGAGGCTTGGTTGCCCCAGCAATGGAGAAAGCCACACTTCCTGCCTGCCCTAGCCAGCTGTGACCTCCGCTCAAGGCAACAAAGCTTCAATTATAGAAAATAAATAAACCCCAGATACCTGCTTCCAGCCAGCCTCGCTGGGAGCTTGGGTTGCTGGGGCCAGGGCCAGCCTGCAAACAGCCATCAGCCCCACACCCAGGCTGGCCAGGCACCGCAGCAGGGACCTCCACCCTGAAGGGGCTGTGGCCAGCCTACAGCCATCAGCCATTTACCGAGGCTGGCCAGGCACCCCAACAGGACCCCCATCCCTGAAGAGGCTGTGGCCAGCCTGAAAATGGCCCTCAGCCCCTCACCCAGGCTGGCCAGGAACCCCAGTGGGATCCCCACCCTGATCTGGGACACCCTTCAGGGAAAACTAGTCAGCTCCCACCTGTGCACCAGGCCTCTGTCCTATATAATAAAAGGGTAATATGCAAATTGACCCTAACAGCAGAATGACTGAGAATGATTGGTCACAATGACACACACTCACCACCAGGGGGCAGATGCTCAATGAATGAGCTGCCCCCTGGTGGACAATGCGTTCCCAGAGGGGGAGCTCTGCTCAGCCACAAGCCAGGCTGATAGTTGCCAGCACAGTGATGGTGGCGAGAGACTCTCCCGCCTCCTCAGCAGCGCTAAGGATGTCCAACTGCAGCTTAGGCCTGCTCCCTGCTGGCAAGTAGACATTCCCTGAGGACTCCTGGGCTGCCAGAGGGATATCTGACTACCAGCTTATTACCGATCCCACGGGGAGCGGGCCTAAGCCAGCAGGTGGACATACCCTGAGGGGTCCCAGACTCAGAGAGGGCACAGGCCGGGCCAGGCTGAGGGATCCCCCACCCCCCAAGTGCACAAATTTTTGTGCACCAGACCTCTAGTATTAATATATTATTAACAATATGTTAATATTGGATAAAGGAATACTACATAATGATAAAATGATTGATCCATCAAGAAGACAGGAATCTTAAATGTGCATGCACCAAATAGCAGAGCTGCAATCTGTGAGGAAATAATGCTAAAAATTAAGGGGAAATAGAGAAGTCCACAATTACAGCTGGAGACATCAACATCCATCTGTTAGCACTTACTAGGACCCTAGACTGAAAATCAGTAGGGATATAAAAGAATTTAGCAACACCATGAACTTATAAATTCTCAACAACATTTATAGATTACCCCATCCATGAACAGCAGAATGCACATTCTTCCCAAGAACCCTGTAACACATACCAAGATACACCATATTTTGTGATATAAAACAAGCCTCAACAAATTTAAAAGAATTGAAATCTCACATAGTGTATTCTGCAGTCACAGTGGAATAAAAGTAAAAATCAGTAGCAGAAAGATAACAGAGAAATTTCCAGACACTTGAAAATTAAACTATGTATTTTTACACAATCCATTGGTCAAAAAGGAAGTTTCAAGACAATTTTTTAAAATTATGTAATACAGCTAAAGCGGTGCTTAGAGAAAAATTTGTAATACAATGTTTACTTTAGAAAAAAGTAGAGTCTCAAATCTACAATTTAACCTCCTACCTCAAGAACTTTAAAACAACAACATCACAACAATATAAACCCAAAGCAAGCAGAAAGAAAGTGACAGTGACACTGGTGAAAGAAATCAAAGATTTAAATAATATTCATTGATTGGAAGACTCTAAATGGTAAAAATGTCAATTCTCTCCAAATTTATGTTCCAATTTAATGCAATTGCTATTAAAATCTCAATACGATTTTTTTAGAGATATAAACAAGATTACTTTAACATTTACATGGAAAGGACAAGGAATTAAAATAGCCAAAACAATTTTGGACAGGAATAACATGGGATAAATCAATCTACTCAATTTTAAGACATTATATAGAAACAAAAAATCAAGGCTACATGTCATTAATGGAGGGATAGACATCTAGACCAATGAAACAGAATATAGAAACCAGAAATAGACAACATAAGTACAGCTTACTACTTTTTGAGAAATATGCAAAAGATTTTAATGGTGGAAGGATAGCCTTTTCAATAAATGGTGCTGGAGCAGTTGGACATCCGTGAGCAAGAAAAACAAACAAACAAAAAAAAAAAACAGTGCCCCCCAAAACTTGACTGATAATTTGGGCTTCATCAAAATTAAAAACTTTTCTTCTTCAAAAGACCCTATTAGGAGGATGAAAAGGCAAATGGCAGACTTGGAGAAAATATTTGCAATTCACATATACAACACAGGACTATTGTGTAGAATAGATTTTAAAAACTCAAAAAAAAAACCAATCCAATTAGAGAATGGGCAAAGTATTTTCTTAAACAGAATGTATACATGGCACTTCAACACATGAAAAGGCATTCAACATCATTAGCCATCAATATAATATTATGACACACCTATCAGAATTAGTAAAATAAAAGATAGTAAAAGCACCAAATATTGCTGAGGATGTAGAGAAACTGGACCACCCATACATAGCTAGTGGGAATATAAAATGGTGCAGCTATTCTGGAAAACAGTTTGGCAGTTTCTTACAAAACTAAACATGCAACTGCCGTGAACCCAGCAATTGCACACTTGGGCATTTTTCCCAGATAAATCAAAATTCATGTTGACACAAAAACCTGTGCATACTAGTAAATGTTCAAAGTGGCTTTATTCATAATAGCCCCACACCAGAAATGACACAGGCATCCCCATGGATTACACAAATTGTGGTATATCCAAAATGGGGACTACAACTCAGCAATCAAAGGAAAGTACTACCGACACCCACTACACCTTGAATTAATATCTATAGAATTGGGCTGTATGAAAAAAAAATCCAGTCTCACAAAATGGGTGTGTATTATGTAAATGTTTTACATCTTGTCTACCATTGTTAATACCCTAGTTGTAATATTGCACTATATTATAAGATGTTATCATCGGGGGCAACTGGACAAACAGTAAGAAGAATCTCTTTGTAGTATATCTTGTAACTACATGTGAATCTACAGTTGTTCAAAATAAAAAGTTAGCCCGGTCAGCATGGTTCAGCAGTTGAGTATCAGCCTATTAACCAGGAGGTCATGGTTCAATTCCTGGTCAGGGCACATGCTGGGGTTGCAGGCTTGATCTCCAGTGCGGGAGGCAGCTGATTGATTATTCTCTCTTATCATTGACTAGAGGCCCAGTTAACAAAATTCGTGCACGGGTAGGGTCCCTAGTGGCTGCCAGCAGCTGGCTAGGGCCTTCCTTCCCTGGCTTCCGGCTGGGGCCTTCCTTAGTTTTATGCCACCCTCCAGGTGGTCAGCAGGTGTCATAATGAGTGATCAAACTCCCAGTGTTGAACTTCCGAGGGGACACTTTACATATTAGGCTTTTATATATATAGATATAGATATAGATAGGCGTTTCTGTCTCTCTCCCCCTCTCCCTTCCTCTCTGAAATCAATAAAAATATATTATTTAAAAAATTTAAAATAAATAAAATGTTAAAAACAACAACAAATGTAACATTCCTCATCAAATAGAATTTAACTAAATTTTGTTTGGCTTTGTTTTACCAAATAATTTAACTGAACTGAATTGGTTAGTTAAGACCTTTGGTTTCACCCAGTCTTGCTGTACTTCCTGCATAGTCACCTTCACCCTCCCCTGCCCAGCAGGCCTGGTCAGACTTCCTGTAGTCATTTAGCATGGGGAGCATTCTGAATGAGACCACCTCCCCATAAAATTTCCTCTTACCCATTTTTAACTATGGGAATTAAGGGAACAGACGCGATTCCATTTCATCAATTTGAAATGATGAAGCAGTCATATCCTTAATAGAGATGAAATACAAGAAATAGAGAAGAAATACTAGTTTGACCAGAGAAATGAAAGACCAGTAAAATTAAGGGGAAAAAATGCAAAAAATAGTAATGATTCATTTAAAAACTGTGGCTTGGTGAAACATTGCTGTCTGAGACTCAGCATTAGATTGGAGAACACTCAGGAACATGTATACAGCACGGCTGTGACTGCAAGAAGTGGGCCGCATAAAACGTGCTGTGTCTTCCTTCGGTGCTTCACCTGCCTGCCTCTTGAAGTTCACGTTGTCGTAGAGCCATGGACTTCATACCACTTCTTGATTGTTTCAAACTCATTTCATTATAACTATGAGACTCATTTCATGCAAGGTTTTTATTGCAATTTTGCTCCTATTAACTGGCCTTTATGGGTCGCTGGTATCCTTGAGTTTCCTGCCTTTACATATATGATCACACAGCATGACAACAAGTGGCTGTGAGATCTGGTGGGCAGATTCCCTCAGCCACACCACGACATTTTGGGTACATGCAAGTAAAAGTTAGCTTTGAAGTGCTAGAAAAATCAATACAAGAGTTTCCATTTTTCATGTTATTATTTATAGTCAACATTTTGTTCATAACAGCGAAGTAGGTTCTCCAGAGCACCTACCTTTGACCCAGTCCATTAATAAATGCTTCATTATTTATATTGGCCTAAAGTGGGATATTTAATGAATATATATCACATACTGATATATAATTTAATTTATATTATTATTGACCCAATATCTATATGCTCTTACAAAGCCAAATTGAGATATAACATAATATATGAAGTACCTTGACCTTGTTATCAGCATAATTTGTCTGTATTGTTAGAAAACAATACGTCATGGCATACGTAAGAGAAGGAGGTAGAAAACAGGCTGATTTATATGCTTTTGAACAAATCATACCCACAACTTTTCTTGAAGGTCCCTTGACTTCTGCAAACCCATACATTATCTGTCACCTATTTTCCAAGCATGTGATCACTGGCTGTGGTCAGTGTCTACACTTGAGGTTGGTGTTGGTTGATGAAGAGTTGACTGCGATTCCATGTGTGACCTGGCTGAGACTGAGCCCTAGGGTCTGAAAGTGTGGAGTTAAAGTGGGGGTGTTAGTGGGTGTGGAGAGAAGTGGCCCTCAGTTCCAAGGAGTTTTGTCTCTATGGTTGGGGTTCACATTTGACAGAAGGCATTTCCTGGAGGTGTGGATTCATGGAGACAGGGTTATTGCCGGCTGCTGCTGATTTGGAATTTGCTGAATTGTTTTAGGAAAAAAGAAATAAGTATGAGGCCCAGGGAGCTGGGGAGAGGCCGTTCTCCACACTGCCTGAGGACCCAGCGCCACAGAGTCACTCCAGGGAGTGAAGGCAGAGGGGACACCAGGGACAGTCTCTCTGGCCTGAGCCTGGTGATCTGGTAATAAGGGGAAACTTGGCAGTGACAATAAAGGAGAGGAAAATATGGTGGACAGCATCTGACAGAGGATCCCTCCTGGAGACTGTCTCAGTCAGACCTTTTTGTGAACGCGTGGAAGACAGCAATTGGGGAAACGTGGAAAAAGACTTAAGGTATTTTAGAGGGGGCAGCACTGGCCCCCAGAGATCATGGCATTTAGAATTAGGATTATGATGATTTGAGACTCAAACTCAAATATGACCCCGTTATATCATTACTGGCTGATGAAGCTTGATCATTTGATATGCAATTACATCTATGTTTATTAATTTTTAGTAGCTATGATCTTTTCAGAACGTTGTCAGCAATAATGCAATCCTTACAGAAGCCTTGCAGGACAGGTATTGTCCCCGTTTTACCGATGGAACTATTGAGACTCAGAGTGTTGCAATAGTTCGCATGAGGTCATTAACTGGTTAAATGGTAGGCCTGACTGTTTTCAAAGGCTGGACTGCATTTCTTCCCAAGCTCCACCCCAGATTTGATTTCAGGGCTTGATTCCTAAGAGCACAGAATCTTACAAATTGGTGAGCATGTCACAGCCTGAATCCCCCTGAAAAGTTCACCTGAAGGCTGGCTCTTGACCCAGGCTGGCCAGTCTTGATACATCATCCTATAGGATACAGAGAAGCACATGTATGGAATGGAGCAGGGTAGTTTCCTAAGGGCAGTGATATTCTGGGGGGACAAAGCCACACCTGGCTACCGTATCTTCCTGCTGAGGAGTGGTGACCTTTAAGTTGGGGAGGAGGTTCAGATGGGTGAGGGAGATTGCATGGTGTCCAATCACACAAGCTTGCCTTGCAATGATTCATTGCAGTTACCCCCGGAGTGGGCTCCTAAGGTGGAGGTCATCAACTCCTTGACAGGAACAGATAACAAACTTGTTTATCCTCAGTCCTGACACCTGGGACCAATCTCAGCTGACCACTCCTTCCTTCCCCTGAGCGGGAAAACAGTCCTCATTGATGGATAACAGGATTGCCAATTCCAAGGGCACCGATTCTCATTTGCCTTGTCAGATCAACCCAAATCGACTTCTTTGTAAAAGAGCTGCTCAGAAAATTAATTTCTTCAAACGATTATAGAGCAACCACTGGCCACTCCCTTAAAAAATGATACAATAAGAGAAAAGAAGTTAGAGGACAGGGATCTATGTAATTTTTACTTCCCCTACTGCAGCAGTAAGAGATAGAAATTAGGCTGGGGTGACATGCAATGTGTATGGCCAACATAGAAGTGGCAAAATTCATTTAGCTTGAAATAAACGGTTACCATTTATAATTAAACTTTCAAAGGGTTGTCCGCTGATTGAAAAACATTATCCCCTGCTCTTGTTTCCAGCTGTATTTAGAACTGATTGGCTAATTTAGGGGCAGTATGCCTTTGATATTTGAGTCCGTCTTTCACTATAACCTGAAACAGACATGCTGGGAAGAGGAAGTTGGGCTGGTGATGTGCTAATTCGTGTTTGCGATTTACCCCTGAGGAACTATAAGAAACCTGCAACTTATTGTACGTTAAGAGCTGAAACTAGAGACAGCCACATCTGGTTTGTTGGATGCCTCCCTCCTCCCGTTTTAAAAAATAAAGCAGCAACCAATAATGCTTAGGCTAGGTAGTTTGATTATAATGTTAGGGATGAAAGGTCGGAGGCCAAAATGACCCAGGGAGAGAAACTGAGGAGATTTGCAAGAGGGGTTATAAGCGTCAGTAAGTAAGTGGAAATTAAAAATATATATATTATGGAATTTCTCAGAAAAAATATGCACCGAGATAAAGCTTTTACATGCATTCGTGTTCTGCAGTCAAAGGGCTGAGGGACTCTGAGCTCAGTCGGACCTGCTCTTTGGTACAATTTTGGACTGTTATAGGGCCCCTGGGCCCTGAGGGAGAAGCGGGTGGTGGATAGGAAGTAATCAGCTTTGTAAGCGCTGTGTTATGATATTCAAGGGCCCCTTTCTCCATCAAAATATGTTAACAATTATATTTTTATTATGTTGGTATAAAGACAAACATTAGTATTATATATGAAAACATTTTGATAAACTCAGTAATTAGAATGCATAATATTTTAATGCCATCTTTTTTAAAGAATCAAGATTAATGCAAAAAGGCACGATGAACAGGATACCAACATTTTCAATAACGGCAGGGTCAGCTGTACGTTCACGCTTCTGGAAGCCCCCAACTGCACACGGGAGTCTTGGGAAGAGAGGTGGGGCACAAGAGGAAGAAGCCTGGAGTGGGCACCTTGAGATCTGGGCCCTGGTCCTCCTCTCCCCCACTCAGAAGTGCTGGGTGTGGTCCGACCTTTTCCTTCCTCATTAACAGGGGGTGTTTCTGAGTGGTGATGGAGGGAAATATCCTTGCCACTGGCAAAGCTTAAAACTTGGTTTGTAGGTGGTCTGCAGATTAATATTTTTACTTTTTATTTTATTGTGTTTCATTTATTTTAATGTGTGTTTAGTTTCATGGATATTAGAAACACTGAAACTAGCACATTAAAAGTGTGGTTTCACAGATATTGTTGAGGGCAAACGTAAAAAAGGAAAACAGGATTTTTAAAATAATTTAAAAATCAGTATCTATTAACCAATCACTGTCAGGAACTCAAAATGTTCTTCTAATGACGTCCGGGTAGGACTGCCTGAGATGAGGGCAAAAATTAAAGCAGACCGAGTGGTCACCACTGGCTTCTTCTCCCTCCTCCCCGCTCTCAACCCGAATGGCCTGGTGCATGTAATTTAGCCTGAGTGAGCCTTAGTTTCCTCCTGCATGAAAAAAAAAAGAAAGAAAGAAAAAAGAAAGAAAGAAAGAAAGAAAAGTCCCAAATGATTGCCCTACTTCATGGAGCTGTAAAGATGAAAGGAGTTAACTCCTCAAGGCATGTGGCCCGGACCTGGCACAAAGACCAAGCACAACCCATGTGAGCTCTGTTATTATTGGGAAAATATATGTATTATTTAATTTTGCTACAGGGAATATGCCTTGCCCTTATAGGGAAAAGTAACAATAAAGCTATTTTTAATCCCTTTGTCTACCACTAAAAATTGAAATGAGTAAATGGTAAGCCACGGCCAGGGCATGGGTTAGAAAGAACATGGACTTTGGAATCAGAAATGGTTTGGTCTTGGTTCTACCATTTGTCAGTGTGCGTCCATAGCTTCTGTGACACATCTGGGAATTAAGGAGAGCACCAGTGCTTCAAGGAGGGCTGTGAATATTGCTGATGGAAGTCAACTTCACTTCATCTGGTTGGGCTTGGCAAATCCAATTTCCAGCCATTCTCTGCCCTTCCTCTCCCCAGGGTGCCCCTCAATCCTGCCCTTCCTGGCCTTCCGCTCCTCTCCTCTCCCATCTTCTTTCCTTTTCTTTCTTTGCTTTTGGTTTTGTCTTTCCATAACACTCTATGTAGTTTCTTATCCTAGCCACCTCAATGTCTTGCCTGCTGTTTGTTTCACTTGCCTTTGAGATGTTCCTTTGACTTTAATTAAAATCAAGAGCCTGGAAAATGTATTCAGTCTCGTCTTTAAAGAAATAGACAAGTATAATTTCCAGGCTTCTCCCCCCCCGCCCCCCCAGCTCCTACACTCTTTTTAAGCTCTCACTGACTGAAACCCTTTATGTCATATACTTTCTTCCTCCTGTAGTCAACCAACTTGGCCTCAAGTCAATTAAGCATTAATTTTTTTTTTTAATGCTAAAGATAGAGGCTGAGCAGAATGAAAAGGATCCAGTGGCAATGAAAATAAATGGCCCCACCATTTTAGCCCTTCTGAAAATGATTTCTCATTTAAGAGATGCTTTTGACTCTAGTCCAGACAAAAGCACAGCAAGGTCAACATTTTTTGAGGATCACAATGTAGTGAAGCCTGGGGTTTATTGGAAAATATTTCATGATGAGATTTCCAGTTTATATTTCCAGGTGTGGAAAGTGTTTCCCCAGAAGTTTAATGACAGAGCCAGCAAGGGTAGTGTACTTTCCTGATTCAAGAAGGTAAATAGATTTGTAGTCTTCATCACAAGTGAGTTTTTTTATTCTATTATTGTTAGTGATATAGGATTAAGAAGATGTTGACATGAACTCACCATGTTCAGGTCTTAGAGAGAAAAGCCATGACTCACATGGATGAGTCTTTATGCATGAGCTTGGCTACAGGACTCTGTGTCTCCTGGGAACTCCAGAACTTGGAAAAGAAGCTATACCTAAAGAAGCTATTCAAGACCATTTATGAAAAACTCTAGCCATGATTTACCAGAATATGAGAAGATGGTGAGGAAATAATGAGAAACCATGGAGTTGCAAAGTGAACATCTTCTGAGTGTCTACTATGTGCTGGCACATCACAAACAGCATCTCATTTTGTTGTCTCAAGAGAATGCCCAGAAAGCTATTTTCTCTGACCAACACCTACCATGCCCAGCACTCACTTCACAAATGAGGAAACTCAGATGGAGAGTCTAACCAACTTGACCAAGCTATGTATAATTGGTAGATAACCAGGGTTGGTTTGAGATCAGGGTCTGAAACTTAACAACCTTTTTACAATCTCTTGTTGTAAATATTGAAGAAAAATATCATTTATTATTGGAGATTTTTATGGCTATTAGAAATACAAGAAAAGTAGGAACTTATAATACTATGAAATATTTTAGCTATAATTTGGGTATTAGAAGTATGTCATAATGGTCAAAGAAGATGCTGCTATACCCTAACACAGACCCTGGTTGTACTACTTGGGAGCTCTGTGACCTTGGGTAGGACAGTTAACCCTCATGAATCTCAATTTCCTTATAGGTGAAAGGAAGTGCTAATGATACTAACTTCATAGGTGTTATTTGCAATACCTCATGGTGGTCAAGAGCACAGGCTTTTGGGTGAGACAGTACTAGGTCTGAATTTCAGATTTCCCACTTACTGTGTATTTCGGGGCAAGTCATTTAGCTTCTCTAATCCTAAATTTCCCTGGAAAGTAAAATGCAGATAATACTATGCCTTCAGAACTGATGTAAAGATTAAATAAATATGTTAAATGATGAGCCTAGTTCCTGGCATATAATAAGTGCTCAGTAAATTGACACTAATATTATTCTAATTTTATTTATTTTTATTTTTTTATTTTATTGTTTAAGGTATTACAAATAGTAGTACATATGTCTCTTTTTCCCCCCACTGACCTCCACCCAGTCTTCCCTATCCCCCTGATACTTGCCCTCATCCCCTTGCCCCCAGTGTCTTGCATCTGTTATATTCATGTATACAAGTCTTTCGGTTGATCTCTTACCCTGCCCCCCACCCCCAACCCTCCTCTACCTTCCGACTGTAGTTTGACAGTCTATTTGATGCTTCTTTGCCTCTGTTTTTGTTCTAATTTTAAATAAAGATTATTTACATGTTATAAGATAACAAAATCTTATGACATAGCTGTCATATAGTTGGTGTTTAGCTGAGTTTTCTATTCCGATGAATAAGGCAAAGAGTACAGTAAAAAATTACACTTTCTGAGAGATATTTTTTTGTGTGTGATATTTTTGGCCTTGAACAAGATATCCTTCCAACTCCTGAACTTATAGTCTTGAGAATAGGAGCCACTTACATTAGATCTCCCAGAAAATTGATGTCATTATTTAAAAAGAAAATATTAGCAGCATTTTGTTGGAAGCTCCACGGCTCCTGTGGAAAACTGTGGGGGCAAGTTGGGGGTGAAGGACAGAGGCAGGTGATGGCATTCCCATGGTGAGGAGCTGCTATGAGCAGTCTGTCCTGGGCACTGCACATTTTCCCTCTGTCCTTCTGGGCTCACCTGTCACAGCAAAGTCCTTTAAGGCAACTTATCATAAAGATGACATTCCCTCATATCACCCCTTAAATGAAAATAAACCGGGGAGAACTTTAAATATTGTGATATCACATATGTCTACTTTAGAATTCACCATAAACTAAAGTCACTGTTTACAAAAATACTGAACGTCAAGTACTTTCAATGGGATTCCCTACACGCAAGAAAAACACAATAGGCATGTTTTCTGTTTGAATGCCAAACTTGAAGAGATTACCTTATTAAAAAGCCAAGTTCCCTTGTTTATGGGAATGCCAGCTGTTTATAAAATATCATAGTCAATAAATATCATTTCCCATCAGATCATCTCTTCTAGGCCTATGTCTGCAACATGGTACCAGGAAAAACGTCAGAACTTGCACAAACACTTTGAATATGAGAATAAAGCATGGGGATCTCTATATATAGATCAATGTATAAGCTCCTGAGGACAATGAAGAAAAAAGCCAAGAAATTGACTTGTTTTTAGGAGCTTTCTGTGAGGAGAAAAGTCTTTCAGAGGAGCTCCCAACCAAGAATGGTTGAAAATGGAACCAAAATTTAAATGCTCTTCTAGGAGCCCAGCCAGGCCTAGAAGATAAATGGGAGACAGTCTTTGAATTGGAGCAGCTGTACCAAAGGACCCTCAGATATGTGAGCTAGTGCGATTCCCCACCCCTAAATGTGCTTCCACTTCCTGTGTCTCCTGTCCCTCCAACCCTCACTCTAATGCACTTGTGGGGTGGGAGAGGGAGGCTCCATTTTGGAGGCAAGTTGTGGCTCCACGAAGGAAATTACATAAGAATATGGTCCTTCTGGGCTTCTCTCATTAACAACCTACAAATGAAGCCTGATCCTGTCTGCCAGATAGAGAAAAAAATGGGGGTACCTGGAACACCAGCCTAGTTCAGTGGTTCTCAAAGTGAGGTCCCAGGACCAGCAGCATGGACAGCATCTGGGAATCTGTTAGAAATGCAAATTCACACACCCTACTTCACATGCACTGAATCAGATATTCTCAGGTAGAGCCCCACAACCCGTGTTGCAAAAAGTCTTCCAGCTAATGCTGATGCAAATGCACGCTGAAGTTTGAGAACCACTGGTTCACTGGGTAATGGTATCCCCCAGGACTGTAGCTGACTGATCCTGTGCTTCCTTTTATTGTCTATTGGCCTTTATGTGCGATATTTTATTTCATTCTTCTTGCAACTTACGTGGCTGGTACTAGTATTTTTCTCATTTTATAAACGAGGGAGCTGGTATTCTCAGAGGCTAAAGAGATGATTCAAGATCACTCAGCTAGTAAATGGGAGGGCCCAGGTTTAAATCCACATGATCTCATAACACTGTTTACATGCAATAGGATCCTCAACACTGAAACTCCTGTCCCATCAGGAATACCTGCCTGATAAGTGGGAACTGAGAGAATAAAGTAAGGCCTAACACAGAATGGCAGACCATAGACTTGGAAGACACTTTAGGATTCATCTTTGAGCTTATATATAAAGTCTCTCCAGCAGTGTTCCCCCAAGTGTGTTCATGGGCCAATAGTTTAACAGAATATTCAGCAGTTACACAGAAATAGAGTTTCAGGGTCGGTTAAGTTTGGGAAATGGTGGTTTTCATTCTGCTAAATAAGTTTCTTAGAAGCAGGACTCCTCAGTGCTACTAATGAGTATGATCAGATACGAGGTAACTCTCTGAGGGTCCAGTGTATGCAGCATGACTTACTTAGTTAACTATACAACTGTGTTCTCACAGAGAATTCCTTGGATCTAAAAGGTCACAGAACAAGATTTTGGAGGCCCTGATCTAAAATATCCTTTGAAAAGCAGCATCTAGACTATTGCCTCCTTGGAAGTTCTGTGTGTTGAGTAGAAACCCCCTCCTCAGTAGCTTTCTGCAGTTGTTACTTATTCTTGCCTTAGTAAGACTGAGGGACCCTAGTCTCTTGTTCACATCCAAGCTATTTGAAGATCTGAAGACAAGACTGTATTTCTTACTAAGACGTGTTTCTCCAGGTTTCAATTCCCAGGCCTGCCAGCCATTCTTCAATGGCCTCATCCCCTTTAGGCTGGATTGTTGTAGTAACTTCATAGCTGACCTTTCCTCTTCTGGTCTTCTGCCTCTTCTAATCCCCTTAGCAGCCAACACCAAAACCACAAAGGAACCTATCCTGTCACTGCTCGGAACCCTTCGATGGCTCTTCATTGGATTTTGATGAAAATCCAGTTACTTAAAGTGGCCGAGATGCCCTGAGGCATCTTTCCCTTCCCTGCCTGAAAATTAGCAATCCCTGTCCTGCAAAGAAGCTCCAACTACACTTGCCTCTCAGATCCTCAGTGGCTCTTCCCACCTTCGGGCCTTTGTTCTTGCTGTTCCTTCTGCCTGGAATGTTCTTCCATCAGCCTTGAGAGGCTGTCTCCTACTGGCCTCTTAGATCTCAGTTGAAATGTCACTTTCTCAGAGGCCTTCCCAGAGAACCAGTTTAACTTAAGGGTCCTGTTAAGCTCTACCGTATCACTTTATCTTTTTCCTTCATTGGCACACCCTGTGCTTACTAATATATGCTTGTCTCATCATTGGTGTAATATTGATATCCCCTGCTTAAAAGTAAAATCCCTTGTATATTCAATATAATCATTATGCCTTGCATAAGGAAGGCTCTCAACTTTTTTGAATGGGTGTATATTTGTTGATCTTCAGACCCCTCACATCTCTACCTCTACCTGCTCAGATGGAACTATCACCTCTTATCCTCTGCCTATCATTCCTCAGTTCATGAAACTAAAGAACAAATTAGGTTTCCTAGTGGCCGCCTCCCACCTTGGGCTCACGTTAGACTTATATTAAGTCTTCAAACACACCCAGCTCTTTCCACATGTGCTCTCCTGTGGTATGTCCTGCACATCCCCAGGCTAAACATGTGCTACACATCCCCAGCCCTCAGACAGATCCTCCATCTCAGCATCTGCCATCCACCTCTCCCTCTTTCAAGCATGAAGTCATGTCTCTTGCCTGTCAGTCCCTGAACTCTCAGAGCTCGGCTGTGAAGGTCCTGTGACCCAGACCCTCAGGTGCCTCCCACCAGGTTGGCACCCTCATTTGGTAATGGCTCCTCTTCCATTTGAGGGCCAATGGTGATTTTTCCAGTGTGCAACCCCTATTGAAAGGAGAGCTATTTGAGTAGGCAATCTACCCAGCCTGAACAGAGAAATAATATCCTTCCATTCTCGCTGGTACTTTAATCCACCCATGTTGGGTCCTATATCTTTTCTTCTTCTGCTTATCTTGGGGGCATATATGCTCATCTCCAGGTTTTGGACCTTTCTGAGCTGAGAGGATATTCTTTTTCTCCCACATAGTCATTTTTTCAATTTAAAATGCTCTCTGCATTCCTCTTTAGTATTTGCCACAGGTACTGAATTAAGCAGAAGAAGGGGAATATAATGCGATGGTTAATGATTAATGATTAAAATAGTGGTTTTTGAATCCAGACAGAATTGGGTTAAAATTTAGGCTTCATCAATTATGTGACCTCAGGAGGTATTTAAACTTTTTACCAACCTCAGCATCCTCACACACAAAATGGAAAGTTTAAATGCACCTTTTAGAATTGGATCCTTTTAGAAAAGGATACCAATTGCACTGTTCTTGGCTGAATAAAGGGAGGCTGGGACTCTTGTGTTTCTTATTATTGTTGTTTGGTCTCTATTTTGTCTTTCTTCTAAAGAGAGGAGTCAGCATATGTTTCTGTGGAGGTCTAGATAATAATATTTCATAACTTATAGTCCATGTAGTCTCTGTTGAAACTACTCAATTTTGCTATTATTGCTGGAAGACATCTGAAGACAACATATAAACAAATGGGCATGTCTGTGTTTAAATAAAACTTTATTGATAAATGCAGGTTTTTGCCTGCGGGTTGTACTTTGCCAACCCCTGTCATAGGACTTTACTTTTAGTCCTCTAGCTGATTGCTTTTGGAAACTCAACTCCAGGTTTTCATGCCACTTGACTTTTGTCCTAAAGGAGAGGCAGTAAGCCTCATTACTGTGATCAAGTAATTTTTAATTTTACTTGATAAATCTCTGAGCTTTTTTTTTTTTTTTTGTAAATTCTTCAGACAGAACAATCAGCCAAAAAAATATTCCTTCCTAAAAAATATCACAGAGGTGACAAAATGAGTTTCTGGAAGGAGGATAGGAAACTTGCCCAATCAGTTGAAATGATAAAAATAGGTTCAGTAGCAAATGCCAAATTAAAAGAGGTTCTGACAGGTAACAGTTTGTGAAGAGGAAAGAATCCAGTACAGCTCGCTGGGTTTCTTGGCTGGCTCCATATTCGCTCCATTTACTAGATTGCATTTGGCTGCTTATAGCTGAAATCTGGCTGTAGTGGCTGAATCAAACAGAGATTTAGCTGTTGATAACCTAATGGAAAATCTGGATGCAGCAGCCCAGGGGGTGGGTAGCTGGTCAAAGTTACAAAGATCTTGGCTCCTCTGGCTTCCTGCCCTGTGTGATCCTTAGAATGTGGCTCTTAACTTCAAAGTCGCATGATGGCTGCTGTGCCTCCAGGCATGAAATGCAAATTTCAGGCTAGAAAACAAAAGAAGATTCAAGGAGCAAAGGCCCTGCCAGGGTTGTCTCTCCAAGGAGCCTTATATATGTGGTTACCCTTAGCTGCAAGGGAGTCTGGAGAAGTGAGTGAGTGGTTTTTCTTTTCTTTTTTTTTTTTTAAATATATCTTTTTATTGATTTCAGAGAGGAAAGGCTAGGGAGAGAGATATGTAAACATCAATGATAAGAGAGATCATTGATTGACTGACTCCTGCACACCTCACACTAGGGATCAAGCCACAACCCAGGCATATGCCCTGACCAGAATCTAACAGTGAATTCCTGATCCATAGATCGATGCTCAACAAGTGAGCCATGCCATCTGGGCATGGAGAAGTGGATGTTTTTACTGGATATGATACCTCAAACAAATCTGGGGTTCTCTTGGTGAGGGGAAAAGGAGACTGGGTTGGGGAAGGCAATAATAAGGTTATCCACATTCTCCAAAATGGCAAGTCTGTGATGCATGATGGCTAAGAGGAGAGTTCTAAAATCAGATTGGCTCAACCAAGTTTCCTCATTTCTGAAGGGGAGACACATTATCTCTCTCATAGAATTGTCCGTAGGATTAGATTAAATAATCCATGTAAAGTGCCAAACATTATCATTATTGCTGCTACTCCCCTTCCTCCCCCTACCGCCACCTTCTTAAAAATTGCATTTTTCCTTAAAGTAAACTAAGTTGGTAGCAACCCACCCATGAACTTACCTAAGAAGGAGGCAGTACTGATACCACCTAATCTTTTAGCCGTTATTACTTTCAATATAAAACAATAGAGAATGCTTGAAAGCACTGAATAATTCTATTCACAAGAGTCCCAAAGAGACACTAGAAGTAGGTTCTGAAAAATGAGTAAGTATTCGTCAGGCAGAAAAGAGGGAACCAGCAAGGGCAAAAGCAACCACTTCCAGCTGCAGAGTATCAGTGGCATTTTTCCAACAGTCCCAAAGGCGTGACTAGAGAGAGTGTTGTGAGGCAATTACGGTGTTGCTACTATCAGAGATGACCACTCTGTAGAAGACTTATGTTTGTCAAATGTTATCATCAGAAATTTGAGGCTATCTGTTCAGAATCCTTTAGACTACATTTTATTCTACACGTGCTCTTCCTGTCCTGGAGTCAGTTTTTACAGTTACCATCATGTGGTAGCACTCTGATAACTTTATGAAGTAATGCCCATTTCATGTGTGAGCAGACCTGAGTGCAGGCAGGTTAAACCATTCTCCAAGTTCACTCAAGCATGAGCATTTGAATCTATGCCATTCTCTCAACCGTGAATCTGTCATGTCTCCAGGGAAGCTACCTACTCTCCCTGTCATATTTTTAGATCATCTTTATGTAGGAGATGGTAGCAAGGTTTCTCAAGGCTTAACATTCTAGGCCTAGAAGAGTCTAGAGCTGTGTAACCCAATAGGGTGGCTAACCGGGCACATATGAGTATTGAGCACTTCAGTGTGGCTGTCTGTCTAGTGCAACTGATGAGTTGGACGTGAATTTTAATGTTAGTTAATTTTCATTTAAAAACAAAGACTCCACTCAGATACTTACTTTTAAATATGGTTAGAATAACTTGGTATGGAAATCTACTTTTCACTTATAAATATTGTGAAATCTAACTATGGATCAACTATGAATGATGAAAATTTAGAATCTGAATTAAAATGTGCTTTAAAGATAAGATAAGACACATGCAGGATTTTGAAGATATGGCACAAAACAAATAATATGTGATATTCCATGACTAAATTTTCATGTTGATTCCGTGTTAAGGTAATATTTTGGATACACTGAGTTAAATGGAATATCTTATTAAATTTAATTTCATCTGTTTCTTTTTCCTTTTTAAAGCCTGACTTCTAGAAAATTTAAAAGTTCATATATAACTCACTCTATTGAATAGTACTGTTGTCAAGAACATATCTCAATTTCCAGTCGAGGGAAGCTGGCTTCTCTCTGTCTCAAAAAGAAGTTGACACTGGATGAGAACAGATCCAATTCATGCCTTTGTCTCAAACGGCTCAGCCTTGGGCAAGTCACTGTGTTTCCATAAACCCACTTCTAAAAACCTGGTTAGAATTTTTTCACACCCCAAGTGAATATGGCCCCATTAAACTCTTTAGAGTTTCAGAGGTACTCATTGTCATGGGTCAATATCAGGAGGAAAATCAGAGATGAAGGTGTAATGTAGAAAATGGTCTGGCAATGAGTTATGCTACTTTAATAGTATTATAGACTTGACTAAAAATCTAAATAAATTAGTAATTATCCTTATTGGATAAGGTATAAAGTATATATATGGTGTATACATATATTACACTTAGATACATACATGCATACATAATGTATATTACATATAAGTACATACGGTACTATTTTTATTTCCATATTTTAAGTAGGAAAGGTGGTTAAATAACTTACCCATAGTCACCTAGCTAGTAAGGGCTAGAACCAGACTCAGATTGTATCTGTCTGACCCTAAAGTCTGCACTCCTAACCTCTACCCTGTACTGTCAGCTCCCAGAGATCATATATAGCAAGTCCCTTCAATATGCTCTTTCCTTCTGCTAGTCGGCTGTACACCCAAGGACCTCACCTAGGTCTATGGTAAATGGGGAAGAAGTCAGTCAGGATGCCTAAAAGCTGCACACAAGGTTCAGGGCACTTGGAAGTGGGAGGTTTGCATTAGCCTCCCAGACCAAAGGGAGTGCTGCCCATTTGTTAATTTGATTTTGTTTAGGTTACTGAGCCATGATTCATCCTTAATTGCATTGTTTCGAATGACTAAATAGTCTAAGTATTAACCATCTGCTAAGTGGTTGCCCAGCCTCATTTTAACTAGGACACCTTAGGAATCATTAAAATCAAAACACTGTTGGGTTTCCTCTGGGTATTGGATCATCCACTGACGAAGGTCCTGGTGTGTGGGGTGGCAGAGCTCCAGCCAACGTCGCTGTTGTGTGGGTGGGAGTTGAACCATCCCTTCATTTGAGGTTGAGAATTCCCATGGATGGAATGCCAGAGGACAGACTAATCTGAATCAGCACACAGACCTTCCTCCTGACTGTGGACCTTTGCAGCGTGCTCTACCGGAAAGTGTTAAAAACATGATAAAGCACAGATCAAAGTGTTCTTCTCAGAACATATTCTACCGAGTTTCAGATTCCTTACTTATCAAATGGGAATAAAGTGTCAGCTCTGCCCTTTACTCAGCTAAATATTTGAGCAAAGGAAATGAGATAATCATTGAAAATGCTTTCCAAAGAGTTTATGGAAATAGACAAGATTATTGGTTGGACTATTTGTCTTTTCCAGCACATTTGTGGGTGTCATTAATTTACGCTTAACTGCATGTTACATTTCCAGCCCTATATTTAAAACTAAGAATTCCAAAATATCCCAGCAACTTGTGAAAGACGATCAGGAGCTGAGAAAGGGTGTGAGCATGGGCTCCGTTTATGGTTGTTTCCAGGACACAAGGGTTGAAGGTGAAAGAGGTTATTGTGGGAAAATAGTCCCAGGTCAAGTTGGTGTTACCCTTAAGTTGGGAGTGTGGCACAGCCCCGCATTGTAGATTGATGCTTCTTGCACATCAGCAAACATAAACCCACCTGCAGAATTTGATAACACACAGACTCCTGGGCCCAAGGCCCAGAAGCGAGTTCAGTACGTCTGAGGGGGAGCTGGGGACAGTCCATTTCTTTTACTTTTTCTTTTTAATATTTATTGTTCATATTATTACAGATGTTCCTCTTTTTTCCCCCATAGTTCTCCTCGTCCCAGTTCCCACTCCACCCTCTACCCTTACTCTCCCCACCCCCCACCCCCCGGCCACTGTCCTCGACAGTCCATTTCTAACGCAGCCCTAGAGGATGCTGACTGAGCCAGTCCACACACCATACTTGGGACAGGACTGACCAAGGTGATTCCTACAGATGATGCAGCTACCAGTGCCATTCTAACCAGCCTGGACCATTTATTTATTCATGGAACAGCTGGCTTGTGCCCCCAAGGAGCTCCCTTATTTCAGAAAGAGCCAGGCCCAAACTCTTCCTTCCCACTCATCCTTCAGTAATCTCCCTGTCTCAGAATGCACTTACAGCCGCACAGCAGTTTACTTAAAAATAAGCACAGGCGTGAACATGCAAGAATCCACTTAACATGAAGACTGACAGATTTTAGAATAATGTCCTTGTCCTTACAAATACCCTCCCCCCCGAGGACGGATTGAGGAGGGCTTAGAAAGGAACGCCTGGAAGGATATTTACATCTGTGAGGGGAAAGGAATAAGAGTCAGTCAGCCTACCCCCCTCACAAGCCTTTGCCTGCTTATTGTGACCGTGGATCTGTGAAATGAGCCCTTTTGCCTCCTTCCATATACTGAGCTCCTGAATCGGGCTGGGGTGCTGCCGACACAGGAACATTCTTTAAGGCGGAACATCTGGACAGGGCAAGCAAGGGCTCACCCACATGTACTGTGCATGTACTGTACTGGCGGCCTCCACTGTCTCCGAGGCATGAAGATGTTCCCTCTGGAGCCTCAGAGTAATCTGAGCTTGCTGCAAAGTATTTTATTTTGAATTTGAATATAATTCAAATTTAAGTCAACAATAGGAAGACCTGCCACCAAGGGACTATGCGAATTACAGTTGATGAGGAGGACCGAGACTAGGAGGAGACATTTGCCATAAAAGACAATGAACATCAAGCTCGTGGTGGAGCGTTTGGCCACGGGTGACTTTAATCCAGCTAAGTACTAATATGCATATCTAAATTCACTGGCTCTCCGGATTAGCACAGTATCGTATTAGCCTAATACAGCATTAGCCTAATTTAATACGGAAGTATTAACTCAGGATTCTTTTCATGACAAGGTATTATTTCTACGGCAATTTAGTATTTTATCGGTCTGAGACAGTGCAGTGCCAACTTGCTTCGCTCCCGGAATACACCCTAAGAAACTCGGGCTTCTTTGTTCTAGCGGTGGCTTCAGGGCTGCCATTGGACAGACATAGGCTAAAGTCCCCCACAGATCAAACATCTGTGTCCGCATCACCTCACAGGCTCTCTGGTATGGGTTGATGGTCTGTTTGCATACCTTTCTCTCTTGCCCGAGGGGAGTCAGATGGGATGGTTACGGTCCTTCCCAAGTTCCAGATTCCAGGATTGAAAACAGAGCTCTAACATGCCTGCTGTATCATAAGACGGGAGATGATGTCACCCTTTCAGGCTTCCTGGAATCCCCGCAGCCCTGGGCTTGCATGTCCGTAAGTGGAAAAGTACAAGGATGACTGAAAGGAAAATGTCGGTCAGGGTCATGTCAATGTCAAGGTCCTAGAAAAACGCTGGAGGTCGGCGAAGTTTTCCCGGAGCGGAAGCTTGCTGATCCATTCCCCCAGAGCAGGGCCCCTGCCCTCCTGCCCCTACAAAAGACAGAGAGGGTCTGGGACTCTCAGGCTGGCCTTGAACATGAGAGATGGCTGCCACTGAAGCTCCTGCCTCCCACAGAGACTCCTTCCTGCACATCTTCTCCTTCCATACCCCCGACCCTGACCTTGGTCAAACCCCCCTTTACTCTTGCTTGGTCTTCGGAAGTAGGTTTTCAATTGGATGGCTTTGCCTCCAGTTTTTCTTCCATTCCAGCCACACAATAATCATTTAATGATATAGATACTCTTCTGCTCCAAAGCCTTCCATGGCTCCCCATTGCCTACAAAAGAAAATCCAAATCCTCATGGTTTTTTAAGGCCCTGGCTCCACCCCCTTCCTCCTCTTCCTTCCTTCCTCCAAGACTCACGTATTTTCTTCTGCTTAAGCAAGTGCAAAGATCACCAGATGTCCAATGACCTTCCTTCTCTCTGGGCTGTTGCTCATCTTGGTTACTGCTGCCTTTGGACCACCATTCCCAACCTCAAAGCCAAGTTCAGATTCCTTCTCCAGAATAGTTTCTCCATGCCACCCATTTAGAATGAGTCAATTTGGGGCAAATACATTTGATCTTCTATCTTGTCTATTTATGTGTCTGTCTGGCCTCTCCAATAGACTCTGCAAATAGAAAAAAAAGTCCTGTCTGGGTTATTTCTCTGTGAATCTGGCACATCAAATGCTCACAGTTAATCTACGGGGACATAAAGCCCTGTGCCTGCTCCGTAGGAATTACCTGTATATGCCTGTCCATTCTCTGCCTGCACAGATTTCAGTCACTTCCCATGTTCTTCCAAACATCATGTTGAATATTGACACTCATGCAGTGTCTTATGGTTATTTCTAGGTGTTCAACCATCATTAGGCAGAATCTCTGAGAAGATGAGAGGAAATTTTCCCATGTTCTTCCAAACATCATGTTGAATATTGACACTCATGCAGTCTCTTATGGTTATTTCTAGGTGTTCAACCATCATTAGGCAGAATCTCTGAGAAGATGAGAGGAAATTTTCTCTAAGGTGTAGAGGGTACCTCTGGATAACTACTGTTAAGCATGAGAAAGGTTTTGTGGCCATGCTGTATTATTATTATTTATTATCACATTGCTGACATTTGACCCTACATGAGCTAGGAGGGCAGTGGTGAACACTGAAAGCCTGGTTTGTACTCAATGAGACCGCATCGGTTTGAATCACAGTTCTGCCAGTACTTTCTCGCTGTGTGACCTCGGTCTGTTTACCTTACCTCTATGAGCCTGTTTCATTTTAAAAATGGGACTGCAACAGTACCTCCTCCCAGGGCTTGTTGAAGGGATAAATAACAGAGTATGCATAAAATGCAGAGCAAGATGAGGGTGTCTGTATGGAGTTATGGCAATGAAATGCCCTGGAAAAATCCCTATCCACAGAGAGCCTACATCCACTTCATGAATGCCTGTGCCAGTGACTTTCACATTCAGGATTTCTGGAAGAGGACAAAGAAATATTCTTACAACACCACTGCAGTGTTACCTCCCAATGAGCTGAATATCAGACTGCCTCTACACAAGCAGTGCTTGGCCCTCCCTCCCCCGTTCCTCTTGCTCAATTCTAAGAGTCACTGCACTTCTTATCATCTCCAAGTCACCTGCTCTGTTACCTCCTGCCTCCCAAACCTGATGAGTGAGTTCTCTCCGTCTCAGTACTCCCCCTAGTTCCCCAACTCCCTCGCAGTACTCCCTTCTGCTGTCTACTTCACCAATGCATTGCTGGAACATTGTAATTGCTCCACAAGTGCTTGTTGGGTGCATGATTGCAATGAAGCTATTTAGAGTAAACTTAAACTGTGAAGGGGGCGCGGGGGGAGAATTACGGCTGAGCTACGGATCACCGAACTCTCACTCAATTCCATCTCCCTACCTCCCTAACCCCCGTAAAAGACTAAGAGAAAAATCCCAGCAACACAGAAATTCTTCTGAACATGTAGTTCCTTTGGAATTTTATAATATGGATTTTATTTTATTACTCTTGGACAGAATTATCCTTTCACCTTATGCAGCTGGTCTAGTCTTCTGCACTAGGCTATGCATTCATCCAAGTCAGAGACTATGTAGGGTGGAGGAGAAGTGGGTTTAAAGTAATACAATAATTAATAAATAATATACTAGAATAAACTCTTTCACAAACTCACTATTGTAAACCTACTTTTGTCCCACCCTGTATCTTTCATTTCATCCTCAGCACCCTGCAAAGTCCAATAACCATGTGTCTTCCTGCGATAGAGTTCTTGCCTGTCTCTCTCCCTCTTTGCACAAGGATCTCAGTTCAAACGCTAATAAAATGTGAACATTCAGTCCTTGGCTGGGCAAATGGCTGGGTGGTTTCTCACTTTGGTTTTGTCTTTTGTTCTCTGAATTCAGCATCATGTAAAGACAAAGCATAGCCTAAAGATGCACTTAAAGTGCCCTATGGTTCCTGAGCTTACTCAGACAGGCAATGGAAAATGGCACTCTGGATAATTAATGCCCTTAAAGAAACAGCACAGGCCAGCAACTGCAAACCATACGTTATTCGTCAGGGAACACACTTGCAAAATGAGCATGGAAATTCCCAGGCGTCTTTAGAGGGCAGGAAAGGGGAGATGCAAGATTCTCAGGATAATGTCATTATCATCTTTGCTTGATCTTTTGTATACAAAAGCCGACTGTTCATCATCATCATCCCCACCTCTTCTGCGAGGTTGAATGCCTCTTAATTAATTTATAAAACAAAATTAGAGTGTTGACTGCAACCTTTAAAATAAGTTCACATCTTTATTTAATTATAAATTCCATATAAGCTATTTTAAGATGACTAAGTTATATACATATAAAAAGAGAAGATGATTATTCTGCTAAAATGCCAATTGAAGACAAATAATTTTTTAAAATGTACATTTATATCATGGAAGAAACTGGGTTAAAAATGCCCCAAAACACAAAATCTTTTAAGAATGATGCCAGGACACTGCTAACAGAAAAATACAAAACTGGTTGAGCATCAGATGTGAGTGGTTGAAATGGTGGTTTAATTTTTTTCCTTCAAACTCTTTTTCCTCCTTTTGGAAAGTGATAAAAGATTCTGTATTTTTTTTTAAGTAGTTGACCTCAGTTTTAGTGTATTTTCTAAAAGTAGAGATGTCTTTACATGTGTTTGAAAGTACATCTGTCAAGCCTTTGGGGGACTTTTTAGAAGGAAGGAACCTACAATGAATATTTTACCAAATTGTTTGGGGATTTTCCGCTTTTATGTATTTGGGCGTTCTTCCCTCTTAAACATCAAAACCTAATAATCGTGGCAGAAGGTTAAATATTTTCCATATTTTTGTTTCAGAAATTTGTTCCTACAAAGAGCTTATGGAGGGAAGGAAATTTACACACCCGATCTATTACCGAGGGTCACCTCTGGGACTGAACTGTGGGATCTGGGCTAGGAGGCAGTGTGTGTGTGTGTGTGTGTGTGGCGGGGGGGAGGGGGGGCCTCCATTTCTTCTTTTGTTTTATTTACAATAAAAATGCACTAATGTGTCACTTGTATAATTTTTACAGTTAGTTAATAAGTCAGAAAACATCATATTTAGAGGAAAAATATCTATTTGGATCATTGACAAAGTTACGTGGTATCCCTGGCTTGAACGTTGTATGTGGGATTTCCATGAGGAAAGAGAAGGGACAAGTTACCATCTGCTCTCTGATAGTATCCACCCTCTGGAGCATGTCTGTGGAGAAAGACTGAAGAGCAGAACCAGAGTCTGGCAGAGTGAAGAATCTGATATCCAGAGGGGAGGGTTTCTATTGGAGAACGTTTTAGGAATTAATACTTTGACAAGTTATATCAAGGTCACACTGAATTCAGTTTCCCTACTGCCAGTTTGCTTTAACTCAATATCCTTAAAAAAACAACAACACAGAACAAAACAAAACAAAACCCCTATGCTTTCATGACATCATCAGTCCATTTCTCAGGGTTTTAAAATAGAAACTTCAAGTTTACATGCAACAGTTAAATCTAAGGGAGCACCTTATTTAAATTCCCCAATCTCTTACGGGCTAGGAATGAAATGTAATGCTAATTTAATTTAATAATTTGTTCTCTTTCCACCAAAACACACATCGTTGCATGTGAAAGCCTCTTTCCTTTCCTTTCCTTTTTTTCCATCAACATGTGGTGAGATTAAAAGCTGATTAGAAGAGCCAAGTCCAGTTGCATCGTAGACCGTGGTCTCCCAACATCCAGTATCATGGGACCTGCCAGGACCACGGCACCCCATTATCTTATTGTCTAAACGGGGGTGGTGGATTTGAATGGACGTGGATTTAAAACTGTGTACGTGAAGCAAGCAGCTAGCACACGTCCTTGGTCAGTGTGTGCATGAATGTATGTATATGTGTGTGTGTGTGTTGTGGAGAAAGAGTTGGATCAAATAAGTAGTTTCCTGTTCGGAGCAGGACATAAGTTTCATTCCATGAAAGGAAATATAATTGATTCCACTTCCATCCATTTACCAAGAGGATGGTGGGTAACTTGCCTCCTCCCCACCCAGACGGGAGGGTGGCATGGCCCAGAGGAAGGGCACTGGCATGGGCCCTGGCTGCTCGGGGAAAGCACAACCCAAGTAGCCCCTTGCCTCTCTTTGTCCCCCTGGACTCTGTCAGTGTTGGAATTCCATCCTTTTTCCACTCTTGGGAGGACACATGTTGTCCCTCCAGGTCCTGCAGTCTGGGTTTGATTAAATAATTATAAACTCCCAGCAGCAGATCTATCATTTATGTTCCGAAACATGCCAGTATGTGTCTTTTGTGGCCATGCCAGCCCATCGTCAAGCCACTCTCGTTATTGTCACTGAGAACACAGTGGTTCAATGTTTGTGCTAGGTTCTGGATCCTGGCGATCAAATGTAGCCCCGCCGTGTGCTGCTGGTGCCAACGTCATTACAGAACTTCATAATAAATCCTTTCTATATTTACTCAGTCCACCACGCTGACACTGAAATTGCCTTATATGAGCTTATGATTGGAGGCTCCCATTTTCCACTTCTGACTCTGGGTGATTACACATTCTTAGGGCAAGGACATCAAGGCCTGTTGTCTGTCTGAACGCGCAGCGTGGTGCGGGGCGCTGGCTGCGTGGAGGGGGCAGGGGTATGGGACTGCGGCTGACCGCTCCTTCACACAAAGCAAGCACAGAGAGCCACCTCTCTAATCTGTTTAGTTAACATGTTTAAAATTTTCCACTTCCTCCCCAGCTAAAGTCCAAAATAAAGTTGTTCAAGTCAAGCAGTATTTCATAGCAATATGTTATCTCCTCCAAAAGTCCAGAGAGGGAGGTGGAGGACACCACCTCAGTGAGTTCCAGGAACATTAAAGAGATGTTTTTGGTTCTTGCCTTAATTGAATCACAAATGATAGCTAAATTTCCCCCCATTTACAGTGTATACTGTTCTAAAAAACAAGAGAGAGAAAGAGAAAGAGAGAATTCATGGACACAGACAACAGTGTGGTAAATACCCGGGTGGGGTCGGGATGCGTATGTGGAGGTGGAAGAGAGGATAGGGAGATAAATAGTGATGGGGGAAAAAAAAATAAAATGTAAAAATATATTATTTATGTAAAAAAAAATCCCACGTACCATTGTGAAAATAAAGTGTATAATATCCTCCCTCACTTGGAAAATAACAAACACTTGAATGGAAAATCTCCCCTTTTTGTGCACAAGAATAATCTTGCTCACGCTAATAAACATGGCCGGAATTAGCTCCCCACTCCACTAATGATAACATCAGAGGAAGCTGCTAGAAACCATGATGTCTAAAAATTTAGCAACAAAACACAAGCTTTGTTTTGGAAAGAGAGAGACGTGCCTTCTTTTATTTTGCAAAGTTCTGTACAAAAGACAGAAAAATAGCAGGATAAATGGCTGACGTGTGTTTCCATTTTTGAAAAATGATCAAAGTCACTCATCTATTGAAAAGAGTACAATGAAATGAGATAATAGAGATTAGTGAAAAGCAACTCTATAAACGGATGGAAGAGTACCAGACTCACAAAATAAAATTCATCCGTCACTTAGTTTTCATCACTGTCTTGTGTTTGCCTTTACATGGACTGAAATGCCAGGGACTTGGATTAGTGTGGGGCTGCAATGCAAATCTTGAAAGAAGAATTACTTCATACAAAGGTAGAATCGACTGAGCTGTGTGTTTTGTTTTTATTGCTTCCTTTGAAAGGATGATTAAAATGTTTCCATTGAATGCAGGAACAGTAATATTCCATCATCACAGGAAAGGCTTCAGATAATGCATTTTATTTTTGAGAATGGGTCTTAGAAGAATAAATACTAGTGAAAGATATTTAAATGTGTACAATTTAACATTATTTTTTCAAAATGAAAAGGGCTTATTTCATATGAGAGTTATTTTGTTTTGGAGATTTGAGATAAACTTCTGTCATTGATATAATTCCTGGTGATACCACATTCACCCCAACACTAGTCAAATAATGTTTTAGTTTCAGTGTGTTTGAAAATAAAGTCAGTTATTCTTTTAAATAAACTTAGACTTCAAAAATAAATCATTTTCAAATATATCAACTTAAAACGAGGCTATCCTATTATACTGAGGCATATTCAAGTTGGAGAAAATTGATAATTAAAAAATTTGATGTGAAAGTGTAGTAATATGTAATAACAGGTTCTTTGGGTGAATATTTCTGAGGAGGGAGGGAGGCAAATGGTTAGGAAGAAGCAAAACTTTTGAATGGAAATGCTGTTTTGTTCTCCTTTAACTTTATATAGGAGATCTTATATTTGCAAACATAGAAAGATAAAGAATCCTAAAAGAGAAAACATGTTTCAAATGTAGTACGTTAGCCATCTGTGAGGAAAGCTGGTTTTTAAAATGCCCTGACTATCATGCTGAAATAGGAATGCAGCCAGTGCAGAACTGCTTCCAATTAAGCATTTTGGATGTGACTGTCAAGCAGAGAAGTGATCAGTAACTGGCCACTAGGGGGCTTTCCCATGGTCCTTTTTATAAAACGGGGAAAGTAAGTAGTAACAAACTGGGAAGATGTACCCCAACATTTTCTCTAAATCATAGAAATAGCTGGTTGGGAAGCGGTTAAAAATGCCATCATCTGCCCATTTAGATAATAAAACGATTGATTGAATTTTCCCCTTTACTAAACAGGCCTTTTTTTTTTTTTTTTAAGAAAATATCAGTTGCGAATTTTTTATTTGGTTTTTCTTTTTTGCTCAAATAATGGTTGCTGTACCTGCTTTTTATGTATCTTGTGTTGTTGATTTGCCCCAAAGTTTGAAGTTAGAAACTTAATCTAATCCAACCAGCGCATTGATTCCGTCTAGAGGGAGAACCTGGGTCTCTTTACTCAAATTAACCGAACAGATGTGCACGTTCCTCGGTCTGCACATCTCTCCACACTGCGCTCGCTCAGCCAGGAAGGCCGCGGTGGAATGGGCACTCAGCAAGCCTTTAGTGAGCACGTATTATGTACTGGGTTCTGTGCTGGGTGCTGGGCTACAGCTCGAAACCGGCGTGGTGTGGCTGACCTCGAAAAGACAGCAAGAAACATGTAAGCCTTTAAAAACAGGAAATACTGAGAGGCTGAACAATGTGCTTTGAGAAACAGTGAAAGAAGGTAGGAGGCGAGAAGCGCTGCGTGTGCAGGGTGCTGGGCTGTTTGGAGGAGACTGCATGGGAACCGGGAGGAGGTGTGGAGCCTGGGGTGGGGGATTTATATCAGGAGGCCTGGGCTCAGCTCCTGCCTCCCGGACTCACCAGCTGAGCGCCAGCCCAGGAGGCGGCGGCCACCCAGTCTTCTCAGTCTCACCTGTAAGCCTGGAGGTTAGCAGGGCTGGCTCTCATCCCTCACCAGATTTTGGGAGGCTCAGATGCAGTGATTTATTTGAGAATGTTTTCTAAAGGGATGAAGTGATGTGATTGCTCCTCGAAACAATCGGTGGTGTGTACTGAGTACATTCTCAATGAGAGCATTTTAATGACAGGAGGCACTCTTGTTTTATAGTTAAAAAACATTTAACTATATATGGTGTCAGGTGGGTACTTGAGATAAAGTATATGATTGTCTAACCACTATGTTATACACCTGAAGCTAATACAAAATAATAGTGAATGCAAACTGTAATTGAAAAATAAAATTTAAAAAAGAAAATAATGACTTATTGGCATGGAGAATGTCCCAATACATTAAGTTTAAGAGGGTTTTGCAAGAAGTATCATTTTTTTGTAATATTGATACATATATACATTATATCAGCAAAGTTATAATCCATATTTTTTTTTGCTTTCTGTATATTCTGATTTTCTGCAGGACCCTAAAATGTTTTCCAATAAAATATTATGTTAATCAAAATAATACAGAAAAAGGGATAATATTAACTTGATTGAAAAACATTCTATTTTATCCAGATGAAAATTTTCCTTACAAATATTTTGTTAGACATTCAAATGAGACTTTCACCAAATATTTAGATAATTTTCAAATCTCCACAAAAACCATTATCATAAAAATATTTTTAATTTTTAAAAATTAAATTTTCCTTTTATGACCTAAATATCTCTTTTACCTGTTTTCATCACCAAAGGGAAATTTATAAAAATAATGAATATTATTTTCTGTGTAAATACACATCCACGTATTGACTTCTGCGTTAAAACATGTTTTTTAAGATTTGTCTGTAAAATGAGTAGCTCTTCCCAGTGGCTCTGCCTTCCCATTTGGTGCACAGGAGGATGACTTCTCATTTGTGTCACTTTCCAGGACACATTTGAATGGCACGCAGAGTTTAAAAAGTACTTGAACGTTGCCCTTTCCACATCACTCTGATTTAGTTCTAAGAGGCATTTTGTGTGTTTCCACGTGGCTTTTATAAGCTGTGCGACTTTATTTTCTCTGTCTGCATCCCCTCGGTGAATTGAAATTTGCTTGGTCTTCTAATGCTTTGCTTCTTTTCAAAGAACACAAGTACTGAATTAATCAAGTCTGGTTGTTACAATGCAAACATGGCAAATAGTATCAAATCCCTCTATTTTACCCTCTTCCTGGAGGTCACCACTGTTGTCCGAGTGTTGTGTAGCCTTTTCGTTGTTTCTATTGCTTTTGTATGCATTTGCATTCACAGAGACATGCCTAAGGAAGCGAAGAGTTTACTGTTGCTTTCTCTTTTAAACACCTGAAGTGGTATCATACTGTTCAAGTGTTGCTCCACACTTGCCCCCTACCCCCAAGATTATATCTTACAGATCTATGTACATCATTTTAAAAAATGCTGCTGTTTTTAAAGGCCAAATCCCTAATCCTCTTTGGGTATCGCGTGTTTGTATAGAACTGGACTATCAAGTGATCAAAACATAGAATTTCAAATCAGTTCAGAGTATGTTGGATGCCTGCTTTGTGCAGACCCTCCTGGGGGGCAGGGAATGGGCCATTTCATAAAGGGGGAAAGGAAGTGATAAACTCCAGGGCCATGAACTTGTCTGCCGTATCATACTTTTAATAAAGAAATGAGCAAATCCACTCAAGAACAAGATAATTTAAACTTCAGGCTCCAAGCCCCAGAAGCTGAAAGGAACCCCAGAATTCACCTGCATCTGCTCTCTAAGACACCTCACTCAGGATGGAAAATTAATCCTGGTGGTGGGATGGAGGAGGGGGGGATGAACACCCAATTGAAACCGTACACACCCAAAAAGAAACTAATATATTGCCACAGACTCAGTTATTCTGTTGTTACCATTTCTTTTTTCTGCACTCGTTTGCTATCTTGAATTTTATCCATAGTTTAAGTAAGTAAGGGTCTTATGTTTTCAAATAAAAGGCTGGGTCAGTTTACCCACCCATCGCCGGGAGGTGGACCACAGCTTTGTGGAAATAGCTGCTAAGAAGTGAATATTTGTACAGTCCTGAGACCTGCCTCACTAGTGATGGGAGGAGACGCTGCCACAGTTCAGGGACCTAGCCTCTGAGGCTTCCCTTCGCTCAGGTGCTCACACTTTTCGTAAGACTGGGCTTGGGTTTCTAAGAAATGTCAGAGTGATCAAACTTTGTGATTGGGTTCGATGTTCTTCCAGATTGATTGGATAAAACAGAAAATGAAGAGTGGAACTAAACTCCACCAAGGCAGCTGTGTCAGCGTGTAAGGACGCTGACGGCCCCGCAGGGCTCTGTTCTGGCTCTGGTGCCACGGGAACCAGTCAGGTGGCACTTTTAAAAATTATGACCCTTTCTCCAACAAACATTGAGTTTTAACAAAATGATTATTGGAATTAAGGAGGAAGTTTTCCCGAGACAATGGAAGTAATGTTTTTATAGACTATACTACCAAAAATGTGAAAAGAAAAAAGTATGTCATAGTGTAATGGATCCAAAAGGCCTGAAGTACACAGCTTAAGAAGGACTTCCGTTTTTTAAAAAATTAAAGCTTATATTAGGTACAGGAAGATTAGTTTTTGAAAAATAACAACAGATATATCAGGAACTAATTATTGACATCATCGGAAGATTTTTTTGTGGCTTGTTTTAAAATACAATATCCCACTGATGCCCTTATATTTTTTATTTAACTTTTTACAAGTCTGCACTGTGTGTGTGTGTGTGTGTGTGTGTTTTGTTTTTAAGAAAAAAAAGTATTTAGGATTCTTGAATCATAAAATATTAGAGTCTCATATTCATGTAGCTGTATCCTTGAAAGTTATGCCCAGGGACATAACAGGGCATCTTAAGAGAGCTGGTAATTTAAGATACTTTGTTAAAACACACGCCAATGAATAAAAATAGGGCAGAATCATCTCTGGTTGAGAAAATTATGTGTTAATTCATTTTTGTTTTCTTTTAATTTGGACTTTTCTTAAAGCAGGTGATACAATTCACATGCATGGTTACATTTCCCTCCTACAATAGAGACAGGCAATCCTAATAAAATCCATGCTTTGGACCGCACTGGGCGCTCTTGTTTCAGATGGCCTTTACTTCTGAGTGCGAACCTTATATAGATCTACTCCAGCTCAAAGAGTAGTCACACTTAATATATCTTATCATTATTAGTATTTACTACTACTAATATTTTTCATTGTAGTTTATAAGAACATGGTATTTATCAATTAGTTACATGAAAATAGGGTGTCACTAAATTTTACTCAAGGGGAAGACAATTCTCTGAACTAGAAAACTTGTTGTCAAAATCAGGTCTCCTAAAGTTGTTGAAAAATAAGAAAATAAGGCTATTCTTTTAACATCAACCCCAAAAAGTAAAAAAAAAAAAAAAAAAAGAATACAAAGATGCCACTTTGATTGTTAGCACCTCTTGCTTTCCATGTAACTAAGTATTTATCATGCAGAAAATATATTTTTGAAACAATTTAGAGCTTAATTTGAAACAAATGTGAGTTTAACCTGTATCACATTTAGAAGTAGGAAGGTAAGAATTAGATGAATTTACAACCCCAAAACACAGAGCAGGTCTTACTTGAATTTGGACTCCGTTTATGCCCCTTGAGTAGTGATCTGAGTTTGGGGGATATACCTTTGCTCACATGAGCCATCCACGTCATGAACTACACACACCCCTCAGAGCCTTAGTGTTCCACACTTGAGTTTGAGCCTTTTTGGGGATTCATATGTTACAGAAGATGCCCGAGGGACCCTGTCCAGCAAAGGTGGGCTGGAGACCACATGTGTTGAACCATAGCCCATGTCCTTAAGGGAGAGGGGTTAATGCAGGACTTTGAGGGCGGGGAGAATAAAGAGTCTGGAAAACGTGTTGGAAAATAGAGAATCACTCTACAAAAATTTTCATTTTATGTGTCTTTGGGGAAGGCCAAATATCAGACAGGATGTAATATGACATTTAGATCTAAGTCTGTTGATAATCTCCAGATTTGGAAGCACACATCCTAGAGTGGCCAGTGTCACAGGGAACTGGCTTTACCCAGAAGGGATACTCGCTTAGAAGAAATGAACTGTCGAGGCAGTTTGCGGTACTTTCGCACCCTGGATTCCAAGGCAATGGCAAGGTTTGCTAGGTGAGAGGATTTAAAGAATGAAGGCAGGGCAGCTAGGTTTCCTTCCACCTTGTATCTTCCACTGAAGAGCTCTGTGCCGTGGGTAGGTGAGCCACCCTCTCTGGTTCTGTTTCCTTGTCTGCAACACGGTGCAGATATTAATAATAATAGTTCTATTCAGGAGAGTTTTAATGTGTCCCAGGCTTGTTCCAGAAAGATATATGAACTCAGTTCTCACAGCAAGTTTTGAGTTTAAAATCATTACTATCTTCTTTGTCCAATTCAGGAAACGGAGGTTTGGATGGAGCAAATGACTCCAGCTCATGCAGGTAGAAAGTGCCGGGTCAACACTTAGGTCAAGCTGTGCAGATCCACAGGCTGCCGGTGACTCACAATGCTGCGAGAGGCGGGTGAGCTTCCACTAAGGACAGGACTGGGTGCCCACAGGCCTCCATCCCTTACAAGCCCTGCCTCATTGCCAAGGGGTGGAGTCTCCCTGCATCTTACATTTTCCACATGTAAACAGAGGATAATAATAGGATCTGCCTAATGGCATTGTTGTGAAGATTAAATGAGTTAATGTTTGTTAAAAACTCTGAGCAGTGCTTTTTAAAGGCTAGAGAAGTACTTAAGTGCTATTATTATTATATTAGAACCCATTATTCAATAACGTGCATTGGAGCAATCCCACCTGGACATAATAATTACCCAATAAATAATTCCTTCTGGGATATTTTGATCCAAGTGTGACACTTGCTATAGGTGCTGGGGAGATGCAGACCACAGGGCACAGGCCACCTGCCACAGAGCTCACAGTCCATGGGGGCGAAGGGGGACAGTTTTTTCACCTGAAGGTATTAGAAAGGTCTGTCTTTATGCAGCTGGCTGTCCATGATTTCTCACCTGCCCGTAATAGTAGCTCATGTAATGTGAACATGGACTGATTAGTGCTCATAGACCCATCTTCTGCCCCCGCCAGGAGAGAGAATCCTGTGGACCCTTCCATTCTGCTCCCCGCCACTCGCCCCCCCCCCAACCCCATAAGGCACCTCTGTACGAAGACAGATGGACTCAGAGGTCGAGTCAGTCTCCATAATGAAACACTCAGTGAGGGGAGGAAAAAGGAGGAAGGAAGGTGCCATTCTCAGAACACAGCAGGGGTTTGTGCACATGTGCATGTTGAATGTGTTGTTGTATCTACCTGCACGTGTGTGTTTTACGAGCATGTGGTTGTGTGTGTGTGTTTGTGTGCGTGTGTGAGAGAGAGAGAGAGATGGGGGGGGGAGGGAGGGAGGGAAAGGGAGAAAGACAGGAGGTGGGGTGGTTGCAAGGTCTGGGGAAGGTAGATACTAAGAAATGGGATTGCAGTGAGTATTGCAAGGACCAACGTCATTCTTGTTTTGGAAGATAGGGGTAAAGAAACTCCATTCCTTTTTATTTATTTTTTTGACTCAAAAATGTGTTCGTGCAAGACATGCTCCTTGGAGACCAAACAAGCATGTGGCTTGCCAGGGTCTGGAGCTCTTCTTTGCCAGGAGCAGCGCTAGGCCCGTTGGTTGAACAGGGCTGTCAATTCCTGCCTGTCCTCGGCCAAGTCCTTTCAGTAGATGATGTCAGGGCTGGCCTGGTCTCAGGGGCCACAGTCAGCAGCCACCAGGACTGGCCACAGAGGAGGGGCAAAGCCAGGGAGGTGAGAGCTCGGAAGCCAAAAGAGCTTCCCTGGAAGTCAGGCATGTTCCACACTGTCCTACCAGATCAGAGAGAGGTGGGGCTGCTTCGGTCAGCCCCTTCCAATGAGGTATCACTTGGCGTTGAAGCAGGCTGGCTGCATGTGAGCAGTTGAGCTTCTTAAGGATTGCACTTCAGAGGGGCGGATTGGCTAGGAAGAATAAGAGACTAAAACAAAGACAGAAGCCAGACTGACTGGGCTGCCTGATCCAGAGGAAACAGGGAAAAACGGGAGGATGAGTGAGGGGTTTGCCCTGATGGTGTGGCTCAGTGGTTGAGCATTGACCTATAAACAGTTCAATTCCTGGCCAGGCACGTGCCTGGGTTGCGGGCTCGATTCTCTCTCATCATTCATGTTTTTATCCCTTCGTCTCTCTCCCTTCCTTTCTCTGGAATCAATAAACACAAACAAAAAAACATCCAACAACAACAAAAAGAGCAAGGGGCTTTGAGGGGCTTTGGCTGATGTCGCCCTCACTGTGAAGGTTCAGGTGCACTCTGTCTGGGAGCACCATTGTGCTGCATGTTTTCCATTTTTCAAAGAGTTTAGATGGCAGACCAGCTCCTTGAGGCTCCTCGGTGTGTGGGTGGGAGTGGGGAGGGTTAGAGCAGATCCCCAGCCCTGCCCATTGGGGAAATGCATCAACAGATCTTCTGCAGCAGGGGTTCTCTGCGCCTCCTGTGTAGTACTCAGGGAGAGGGTCTTAGATGGGCATCATTTCCCAGTCTTGGGCCACAGTGGTCTCTCTGATAATATATAGTCAGAACTATTGACATCACGTGGTACGAACTCCATGAACACCTATCTACTGAGGGTTCCCAAACTACCCTGATGGTACCAGTCACAGAGGGCTGTTGAAAGCACTGATTCCTGGGTTCAACCTAGAGCTGCTGAACCAGCAGTTTCAGGGGAAAGGCCTGGACATTTGAATTTTGAAGCAAACATCACAAGCAGTTTTTACCAGTAAAGTCTGGGACAATCATGTGGTTGTGTACAGTGTTACAGTCATTCCTCACTCTGTGTCAAGAAACCGTCTGTCTTCCCTGGTCAGTGCACTAGCCACCTGTGGTCATTCCCCGAAGCAGGTAGACACCACGTCTAACCACCCCCCCCCCACTCCCAATGTAGCAGCAGAAAACCAGGAACTTGGAGACCACAGATGGTTCAGGCAGAGTAAGCTGCACTGCGGACACAGCCCGAGAACAGAAGCCTCCAGGAAGCCCTATACCCTCCTCACAGCCATTCTCACAGTCCTTCCTGGGCCACCTACCTGCTGCCTCTGGGCTCCCTGCCATCTTGAACTCCTGAGGTTGGCATCTTAAATATATCCAAAGCCCCCAGAGGGCCTCATCCATCGATCTCCTGAGAGCAAGTTTCCTAACAGAACATACAACACAGCATCTGGAAGGGGCTGAGGATCAAGATTAAATCTCTTCCACTGTGCAAATGGGGATGTCTTGCCCATGGCTAAGGACAGCCCTTTATCTGACTGTCAGGAGTGGCTGACCTCTTAGAATAGTTTGCCCCTAATTCAGAGCTTACCTTACAGGTCTGTAGTGAGAGCCTGTGAACCTTCTTTTGTATTTTTAATGGAAATATATTGTACGGGTTATCAGTTTTCTATTGCCATGTAACAGTATCACCGGAAACTCAGCAACTCTAAAGAGCATGCATTTATTACCTCACAATTTCCGTGGGTCAGAATTCCAGGCAGTTCCACCCACTGAAAATCTCACAAGGCAGCAAAGTGTTGGCTGGAGCTGTGATCTCATTGGAGGCTTGACCAGGGATGCATCTGCTTCCTAGGTCAGTCAGATAGCTGGCAGAATTTAGTTTCTCATGGCCACAGGTCTGAGGACCTAAGTCTTTTGATGGTTGCTTACCAGAAGTCGCCCTCAGTTCCTTGGCATGTAGGGTCTCCCAACATGACCACCGACCACCTCAGAGCAATTAAGGGGCAGACTACAGCAAGATGGATGCTACAGTGTTATACTGCCTACTCATATAGCTGTAATCACATATATCCTGTCACCTTTGTCATATCCCTTTGGTTAAAAGCACATCACCGACCCTGGCCACACTCAAGGTCATGAACACCAGATGATAGGATCATGGGGGTCAGCTAAGGAGTCTATCTGCCATTGTAGTGGTCAATTGTAATGTCTGCTCAACCTGAAAGCACTTTTTCTCTAAGAACTGGGTCAACCCTGGTAGTCGTGTGTGTGCTATTGGGACCCCCATCGCCGGATCAGAGTTGTCTGATGTGCAGGTATAGATCTGGCCCAGAGTGAAACAATCAGATTCGTCCTTCCAGGATTTCAGCATTGGGATTTATAGATACCTAGTTAGTCTGGCCTATTTCCTTTCAAAAAAAAGAGACAACTAGTTGTTGGGCAACCTTTTCCAACCCATGTGTGTAGGATGGAGAGAATGAAGCTGGAGCAGAGAAAAGAATGATGTTGATCCACAGGAAAAAGAAATGAGGATTAAACAGGGGGAATAAATTTTGTCTGGGTTTTCAGAAGCTATCCAGTTGCCAGTTCTGGTTTCTCCTGTAACTCAATGATTTTTGAGTTTCAGAACTCTTCTAATATCCTGTCAGTAAATTCTCCGTTTTGCTTAAGCTTGCTCAAGTTGGTTCCTGTTACTTGTCAAGGTAAAGAACCGTGACTAAGTTGAGATGTCAGGGTGGGCCTTATTTATTCTTCACTTATAACCTCTCCATCATCTATCCACCTGCCATCTACTAAGAAATATTTTTCTACTCCGTGTCCTGGCACTGTCATCCTGGCACTGTCCTGGGTGCTGGGTTATAAGAGCAAACAAGACTCAGAGTTCCCATTCGCACCAACTCGTAATCCATAGAAGCAGAGTCACAGATGGAAGGTGCTGAGGAGCACCCAAAGGGAGCATCCACCTGAGCCTGGGGAAGAGGGCTTCCAGGAATGCTTCCTGAAGGAGGTGGCTAAGCTGAGATTTGAGAGCTAAAGAGAAACCAACCAATTTCAGGGGAGAAGAGGGAAGACTGTTCTAGAAAGTGAGAACAGCATGCTCAGAAGGGATAGGAACATGACAAATCTTAGAATAAGAGTGCCGAGTATAGGTGCAGAGACCCTTTATGGGAAAAGTGAGGAAACTAATCATGCTGTGATTCCCCAGCAGATTTGGGCTCTGTGCTGAAAGGCTGTAAGGACAGAGAAGCAGCATTCTCTCTGGGTCAGGTCTGCCTTTCCTGGCCTTTTGCTGTAGGGCTAAAGACACACGTTTCACGGAGCCAGTAAAATGCACCTTCTCAGGAACTGTTACGACAGCTGGCTTCCAGATCCTCCGATTGTTAGATCTTTCTCAAGAAGCATTATTAATTATTTTTAATCATCTCTTGATTTTACCAAGAAGGCCATTATTTCTACAGCCAGTTTGCTGATAAAGTCGGGGAATGTTTTCATGTTGTTTTTCTTCCTGTGGTGTGGTGTAACATTCTTTGTCATCAATACATACATCAAGCGGGGCTAACTAGAGTATTTCTCCAGTAACAGCATATGGTTGGGTCCTGCAAACAACCATCGTAAATCCTCCTTGACAATGGCCCAAAATGATATTGTGACCTGGTCCCCTTGGAATCCAGATTTATGAAGATCTGGATGTGAGAACTGAGTGTTAGGAGCATGGATTCTTAAAAATGTGCCACGTGAGTACATCTGTCTCTTCATGTGGCTACTTGCCGCCACATGTGGCAAGTGCATGAAAAATATGTGCGGAGGTATTTGAAAAATTCTTGAGGTGCCTCAGTAAGCTTGGCTAGAGCCCAGTGCAGAATAAGCACCCAATAAATATTCATTGAGTGAGTGGGCGAATGGATGGATAAATGAAGTGGAACTTGAGTGAGTTATAAAGTCATCTCATTTTTCTAGAAAGCAGCTCATACTAGGAAGGCATACTTGGTTGTCTTTCCAATAACTGTCTTCCTTTTCTACTTGTGAATGCATGCCCAATTTTGTTCAGGAAGGCTCTCTAATTCCAGGGGCAGAATCTTATTCTAAGTCAATCAGAGCATGGCATTTTTCATAGAGATTGTGTTTGGTCAGAGAACAGTCATGTGACCCTTTTAGTCCAATCAGGCTGAAGGGGACGAGGTTAAGTCTACGGCTTCAGGAGTAGTTTTCCATTTCTTCTGTTGGAGATGGGCAAGGAAGCATGTTACTGCATTTGCTGCTCTAGAGTTTTCCCTGCCATGCCAACCAGATCCTGCATGGGCTGCCCTGCTTACCTTATGACTTTGAGGAGAACCAGCTTTGGTTTGAGGCTAGTGCTACACAAAACAGACTGGGAAAGATTGCATCCTTGATGACATGGTTGAGCTCCTGGACTTTGCTGCAGAACACCCAGATTCTGGGCCACCTGTTATTTGAGAGAATAATTTCCTTCTGGCTTAAGTCACTTTGAGTTTGGATTTCTGCTGCTTTTCCCTGAAAACAAAACACTCAAGTAAAAGTTTGAAGTTGAGAAGAGATTGAGAAAGAGGAATGTGCTTGGTTATTTAGTGTTGTTTCAATCAGTAATAACACCAACCTCTTTGTGTAGAGCACACATGAAGCTGGCTTAGATCATGCCTTTCATTGCAAGTACCCTGGGGGTAAGTACCCTTATGCTGGTTTTACTCACTTCTGGAAGGTAAGACTTGCACATCTGAAAAAGAAGTCCCAGTTGGGGGTTTGCATGGCTCCTTTGCAACACAGAGGAAAATACTTCTATCATCACGTACTCTACAACCCTTTTATGTTTCAGCCATTCATACTATTGTCTCTCTCACTAGTATGGAAATTTAGAAAACACCTTAGCAAATATTCCTTTTGCAGTTACTACAAGCAAGATACCACAAATAGAAATGATTCTTGCCTATCAAGATTTTATCTTCTGATTGGGATGACAGGGCACACAGCCTGTTAGAAAGTGATGGGAGACTTAAGTGAATAGAAATGCAGACCTGTGTTAACCATAAAAAAACCCTAGTATATTATTAATTTTTGGATGAGAGAAAAATAGGAAGAGCTCATGAATCCAGATGTGGTTTTGGTCTCTTTCCACACCATTATCTTTCGCCTGGATGGCTGCAGTAGTTTCCAGATGTATCTGTTTCCATCCTGTGTATCATCTGATCAATTCTCCATGCTGAAGTCAGAGAGATCTTTTGGAGAGCAAGAGACCATGTCATTCCTCTGTTCCTCCTCCTCCTCTACGAGACCCTGCCCCTCTGACCTCTACAGCCTGATGTCATACCCACACCATACATCATTCGATTTTTTATGTTTCTTCCCCTCTGGGGACTTTTCAGTCCCGCCCCGGAAAGGCCTTTGCATATGTTCTTCCCCAAGCCTGAAACACCCTTCCCTCTCACCTTCAACTAGTCAACTTGTTCTCCTTCCTATAGCAGCTCAAGCACCTTGTCCTCAGACAAGTCTTTTCTGACCTCCCTGAGTAGGATAAAATCTATCACAGGCTCTCATAGCACCAGGAATATATCCTATGGACTTATCCTCATTGAAGTTCTGCAGTTTTTGTCATCATTTGACACATCACTTCTAGCCCCCACACACCTCTAGGTGGGCAGGAATTTTGTTTGTGTTTATTCACCATTGGCTCTCCAGAGCTTGACACAGTGTCTGGCATATGATAGATGCTCAGTAAATATTTGTTGAAGAAAGAATGAGTATATAAACATGCAATCCACATTCACTGTGAGCTGGGCATTATACCATGAAGCTAACACACTGTCATTTACTCCTTAGACCACCCTATGAGAGAAGTGCTATTGCTGTTTCACTGCGTAGTGGAGTGCCCTGAGAGATAAGATAACATACCCATGGCCGAATTTAGGAGACAGAGTAGGAATTCTAACTTGGCACATGACTTCAGAAACTGAACTCTTAACCACTGGCCTCCACCATGTCTCAAATGTGAAAGTTCTGGAAGTCCAGAGGAGCAAGAAGCTTAGTGAGTGGACAGAAGTTTGAGTTGGTCTCATAAGGCAAGATGGCTTTGGCCAGAGAGGTAATTAGGAGGATAGGTGCATAGGGACACTGCTAACATAAAGGCACCTCTGAGCAAGGCTCCCCTTCTGGATAGGTGATTAGAAAAACAACAGCCCATCCCAGGACATGCAGGTTGATGAGACAAGTTCTGGCTCAATTACAGGTTCCATTTTCCTCCTCACCTGGGCACATTTTGTAGTGGACAAACCACACAGCCATACACAGCACCCTGCAGGAATGAGGGTTTAAACTTCAAGCAGGGGTGGGGAACGTCCTGCTCAAGGGCAGCATCTGGCCCGCGAAGTCATATGGTCTGGCTCTGCCATGGCGTTAGGGGTGAGTTAATTAAATGTCTGACCAAATAGAGCAGGCTGATTTTTAAGTTGGTAATTTTGTATGTCCCACAAATGATGTTATAAATGTCCAAGTGGCCGTTGGCAGAAAAGGTCCCTCACCCCTACTTTAATCCTACCAGACCACAAAGTACCAAAAATTAGGTACAGCAGATTCAGAAATTACCAAAAAATCGATACACCGGTCTGATAGGGTTAAAGGCACTGAAGCAAGAGGTGAAAAGATCCATTTGGCTAGAGTGGATGCCTTTGAGGGACATGCAGAACTCCAACACTTGCTTTGTCTAATATAGAAGCCAATAGCCATGACTATTTAAATTAAAATGAATTAAAATTAAATAAAATTTAAAATTCTATTCCTTAGTCACAGTACCACTTTTCAAGTCTTCAAAGGCTACCTGTAGCCAGTGGCTGCCATACTGTGCAGCGCAGACAGAGGCTCTCCCTTATTGCAGGATTCTGCACGGCACTGGTCCACAAGCAAGCTGGAGCCCTGGGTTGTAAAAAGTAGCTCAGCCTTTATGCCAGAGGCATGGGGGCCAGGAAAGGGCTGTACGTGGGGGGCAGTGATGGGACTAGGAAAAGTCACAACTACTTATTGAAAGGTTCTGATGTGTCAGGTAGTATACCAAGTGCGTCTCAAGCATGCACTCATTTATTCTTTATAAGAGCCCTACAAGGCACATATTATTATTATCCTCATTTAATAGGTGATAAAATTGAGGCCCAGTGAGGTAAATAACTCTTATAGCTCCAGGTCTGTCTGACTCCACAAGGCTCCACTTTATATCATGGTCCTGGTCTGTATTCAAATTAGCCTGATGTCGGGAGTAGATAATTCAGCAAAGCAGAGACCGAGGTCAGAAGGCCCGATCAGCAACCCCATAGAAGTATTCCAGGCATGAGCTGGTAATGGCTTCAATGGGTGGTCAGGAGCTGCCTTTGCAGAACGTGTCAGATGTTCCTTGTTCTGTTTCCAGCCTATAGTTTGCTGTGGTCTTCCTCTCTTCCTCCCTAATCATCCATGGCAACGGGCTAAATGCTCATGGGAATCATCTTTGCTTATCCTTTTGCTCCTTGTGCTGGTGTTTCCAGAGAAAGCTGTGTTTTCATTAGGTTTTAACCCAATAAATTTTTATCCCTGGGAGGACATCTCTTGCCTCCTCCTGCTGTTTGGCCTCCCCCTAAAAATCCCAGGACACAGCTGGAGAACTTGTGTGGGCCCCACCATGAGCCAAGCCAAGATCCCATCTGCCAGTGTATGTGGCAGAAGCCTTCCCTGTTGAATGGAAATGCACCAGTGGATCCTACTTCCAGCTGGGATGAGGGATCTTTTTGCCTCTCTGGCCTGCTGGTGTTAAAGGTAAGCTTTCCCACGGAGAGGTTCTCTCTGCGTTGTAGCTCCAGCAGTCCCGTGAATGTTTGTGAATGTTTGAGCTTTAGGTGAGGCCTGGCGAGCAGTGAAAATGGACCGCCCCTCCCTTGGTCTTATAAAGAGAACTCATTCCAGTATTTGGCTTCACGGATTGTAGGCAAGCTGACCCCCCTATTGAGTCCATTCAGGAAATCTGTGAGAGAAACCGTTAAGTACTGACCTATGTGTGACAGCTGGGGAAACTGAGGCCCAGGAGGGCAGGGGGGATTTCACGTGCATCGGAATTAAAGAGCTAGAAAGAAAGCCATGATATCCAGGTTGCCTGGTCTTGCTTTAACCGCAACCCACACTTGCCTATTTAGTTACAACAAACACAAAAGAGATAAACATAGATGTAAGTTAGTCTAAACACCAAATTTCAGAAGTTTTTCCTCTGATGTCTACTCAGCCATCCTGACCTTTATTGGAGGATAAACCAACTCACAACAGCTGTGGACAATTATTTATTGTAAATCAGAGAGAGACAAGAGCTGGGATAATGAAGCGAATTCAGCATCAGGAGGAGAGCCATGTGCCTGGTACCAGAATGTTACCTCTTAAGTCTATTTTTTAATTCCAAAGACTGAGGTACCAAACTCACAACAGAAGAGGTGCTAGCAAAGGCCAGGATGTGTGGGGCAGTGGGCTCTGCTCCTATGTGAGGGGAGCTATAAAAACACCCAGCCAAACGAGGACCTTCCTCAGCTGGAGTTCTCCAGGAAGATGCTGCAGGCAGATGCGACCGAGAAGACCTGTCCCTTGCTGTCCATAAGAATGATCTACAGCTGGTCAGGTGGAGGTACCCGGCCGCTGTGACTATGCAATAAAAAACAGATTTGGATTCCCTCACTCCGGCTGTCAGATTTTACAGCTGCCTAGTGGTCTCAGGCAGTGTGGCCACTCAGCAAGAAGCTGCGGAAGGGGCCCCAGAAACATTTGGCAGCCAAAAGAGGGACAAAAGCTTTGCATAATTCAGGGGAGAGTTCAAGGCCAATAACATTTACACTCCATGCCAAGAAAGCATTGTAAAGTCCGTGAGGTGCCTCTAAGCCAATAAGGTGTTATTACCTTTCATCATATCCTTCTTGCCCTTTGATAATAAGCACTGTTTAAAGTATTTGAAATTTCCATCCACAATTTAAAACAGGATATGTCACCTCTGCACTTTGAACTTCCAAGAGAAAAGGAAGCCTTGCTTAAAGTTGATGCCCATCATTACAGGCAGATGATCACACACACATACAAACACATGCACACATATATGCACACATGCACACACATGCACACACATTCACCCTCACCAATGCTGTAAAGTAATGGAATCTGGCCACCCTGACTGTGGCAAAAGGAGCGACGAGGCTGATCAATTTCCTCTCTAGAGTCTCCTGCCTAGAGGCCAGCCAACAGCCCAGGAACAATTTTGCTGTAAACACTCCCATCTTTTGTGTGGGGTTTAGCCCCACGATGCCATTCATAGCCAGCCCTTGGCCTGAAGGAAGAGAAGCTCAGGACTTAATGTTCTACACTTTTAATTAAATAGACCACAAAACCCACTTGCTCCCAAATTGAATTCTAAGTCTGAATTTGAGAACAACTGAAGTCCTTAAATTATAACGACAACAGACAGAGAATGCCTTCATTGTCCCGGGCAAAGTACTTGAACATAATAGCAGAGAGAAAGTATAAGGTAAAACAAGACAAGCAAACAGAAAACAAAACAAATAAACAAAAACACAACTAGACCTAAATGACTTCAATTAAAATGCTGGCTCTGCAGTTTGCTAACTGTGAACTTGGGTCTATTTATTGCTTAATCAAGGTGGTTGGTGAAACTTTGTGACTTGGAATCATGACTTAGAACTGGGCAGTAACCTTGGAGAGCATCTTGTTTAACCGTTATCCCATTAGGCTTACCCATATTTGTTTAAGAAGGAGACTCCAGGCTACTACGTCTAAGCCCTTCATTAGTTCCATCAGAGAAGACCATGATAGGAGGGCTTCTGAACCTTTTGCTAACCACATTAGCCTAAATTAGAAAATATCTGAGAGTCTCTGGTGTTTTGAGAGTAGACAGCAAAGCTTAAAGCTTTGGACCTTAGGAAGCTAATTGACAACTAAGAAACTGCTTCTAATCCTTCTCCCTCCTTCCAGATTCAGTCTCCTTGTTGCTGGATTGAATAGGATCATGCTACACTCCATTGTACACTGTATGAAGCATGACATTGACTGTGGAATACACTGTCCTTTTCCAAATATTCCATCCTATTTGTCCAGTCACAAATTTCACCACACATACACTCCCTGTCTGACCACACTAACCATCTCCTGGTACCTAACATGTCACATATCTTCATGACTCCGTGGTATTTCCTCTACTTGAAATATTCTTTCCCATTTTCAACTGGCAAATCCCTGCTTATTATTCAAGATCAAAGCCAAAGTTAACTATCCTGTAAGATTTTCCCCAAACATAATCACTAATTCTAATAAAAGAAATATTCAGTACCTACTAAGTGTTGAGCACTGTGTTGATGCTTTTCATGATTAATCTCATTTCATTCAGAAATCCTCACAAGTCTATGAAGTATTATGATCCCCATTTTTGAGACAAGGAAAACAAGTCTTAGCAGAGTTCAGTAACATGCCAAGGTCACAAAGCTAGTGGTAGAGTTAGTCTCAAGTCCAGATCTGTCTGATTCTAAGTGAGTTGTTCCCCATCTGTTCATACAGACTCTCCCAAAGAAGTTTGTTCATGCCTTGGTTACATCATCTTCCCTGTTTAACTTTACATCTTCCTTTCTAGATCAAAAGCCAGGTTATGTATTATTCTGTTTTATATCTCTAATACTTAGCTCACTGCTTGGCCCACAATAGGTGCTTAACATAAATATGTATAAATATGTTGAGTGGATAAATGAATAGATGGTTGGACGAATAGATGGATGGAAGGAAGGAATCAAGGAAAAAATATTAGACTTCCTCAAGATGCATATTCTAAACAAACTGACTACTTCCAAGTACACCAAAAAATTATGTTCCATGAAGGAGTAGTCTAATGACTAGAACATGTTCATTGCCTTTTTATAGTGACTCTGATGCAAGTATTTAAGCTTGATAACCCTTATAGATACTAGTATCTCAGCAAAGACTTTGCTTAGCATGAGGCAGATGCCCTTGCTTTGGGTGGATGCCTGAAGCTGCTTTCTACCTTGATTTGGCAGGAAATTCAAATGAAAGTCAAGTATACATTGTATACACCTATGGCCACAGAAGAGGAGTTTCAAAATGTTGGACAACCCAGCCAGTATGGCTCAGTGGTTGAACGTGGACCTATGAACCAGGAGGTCACAATTCTATTCCTGGTCAGGACACATGCTCAGGCTGTGCTCAATCTCCAGTAGGGGATGTGCAGGAGGCAGCTAATCAATGATTCTCTCTCATCATTGACGTTGTGTTCCTTTCCCTCCCTCCCTCTCCCCCCCCACTTTCACTGTGTGTCTCTTCCTCCCTGAAATCTATTTTTAAAAATGTTGAACAAAGTAGAAAACATCTGGACCAGGTCATAATATTGAAGAATAAAGATACATGCTCTCTGAGCTTAGTCTTTTTTACTTAAAAATGTTTTATGTACTTTTCATGACTTGAGTACCTTGCCTTTTGATATGTCCTCCAAGGAAGAATTTTCATCCACAGATGTCAAATAGGTAAGCTTACAGCTGCTATAAATTCAAATGTTTACATCAACTTGCTTTTATTAGAGATGCATAAAAAGATCTAGAGAAAATGATAACAGATTTTAGCCTTGGGCATAACTATGTAAGGCACCAAGCAGACACATTAGGGGAAGTTAAGAAGTAAGTTCCTGTGACTCAATGTTCAAATTAGCCAGGCTAGAATGCAAGCCTCTCCTCAAAGCATCTGAGCCAGCGCGGTTATCATTCGGTGTTTTCAAAGCTACATGAAAGGCGGACCTGTGAATTTCCAGGTAGAGATAGAGGTAGAATCAAAGTCTGAGCAACATACTAAAGTACAGTCTCATCACACTGAAAGGCCTACTGTTTGAAGTAGCATCAGTTTGGAACCTCTGTGGGGTGATCATGCCCAGGTATGAAGTCACTGCAGGTCAGTCCGTGATGGGACTCTGCCTCAGTGTACTCCTAATATGGAGAAGCTGAACGATCATCTGATTGGAGGCAGATGGGAGGTTTGGAAGCTGAATTAAGTAGAAGCTTTCTGCCATCTGTCTTTGACCCCAAAGGGATAAGTTCATACCAAGTCTTACAAAGATGCAAGTATAGCCCTAACCAGTTTGGCTCAGTGGATAGAGTGTTGGCCTGCAGACTCAAGGGTCCCAGGTTCGATTCCGGTCAAGGGCATGTACCTTGGTTGCAGGCACATCCCCAGTGGGAGGTGTGCAGGAGGCAGCTGATCGATGTTTCTCTCTCATCGATGTTTCTGACTTTCTATCTCTCCCCCTTCCTCTCTGTAAAAAAATCAATAAAATATATTTTTTTAAAAAGATGCAAGTGTTTAAGCTTGGTAACCCTTATAGATATTAGTATCTCAGCAAAGACTTTGCTTAGCATGAGGCAGATGCCCTTGCTTTGGGTGGATGCCTGAAGCTGCTTTCTACCTTGATTTTGTCCAGTTTCATTTTGAAAGAAGAGGCTTTTATAAATTGGTCTCATGTCCTGTGCATGCTTCCACATCCTAAATATGAGAAGTGATAATTGCTTCCTGTTTGGGGGTAGTAATTAAGTGTGAGACACTCAGCAAATTGCCCGAAAGATCGTTGTCTCATTTAATCACCACAGGCAACCCTGAGAGAGAGGTGCACATTCTGCAGTTCTATGGATGAGGATACTGGGATTTGTCTAACAATTCCACAGCAGATACAGGACTCACGTGTAAGCTTGCTTCGGCACCAACTCTATACTCGCTTTTACCATAACGTAATACTACCCAACTTTTCACATACTGATTCACGTCTCCCCCAGGTTCTTGATGGCTAGGACTGTCTTTCTCCCTCTTGTGAGCATCATGCAGCACAGTGTATATATAATATGGACAGCTTAATAAGTTGATGGAACACATTTTTAATGAAAAAGAAATTGAATTTTTCAGAAGATGAATGTGACCCGTGTACTGAGTCCAACAGTAATGAACTAAGAGAAGAGTTATGTCAACAAGAGAGTGGAGGACTGCTGGGTGGGGCTGAGGTTGAAGGCACCAGCTTATATCGAGATACAGTGAACCTGGAGGACAAACAAAGGGTATTTGTTGCTGCTGTGTAAATGTTCTGCTCACTCAGGACCCAAGACCACTTCAAAGACCAGGCGCTGGCTTGGTGAGAAGCTGCTGCCACAGCGAAGAGTCCCTGTGTCCCAACTGCCCATAAACCTGTCTTCAAACAGCAGGAAGGAGCAGCCAGAGCAGGGAGTGGAGCCTCAGGAAGTGGATGTGTCTCCCCGAGTAGCGCCGACTGAGCCAGGAAGGTTTCCACGTGCCGGCTGGCCAAGACAAACACAGCCCCCCGCTGACGGGGAGGCAGCCATCGGGGAACAGCTGAACCACTACACTCATGCAGCCTCTCTAAAGATTGTCACCGCAAGAGCAAAGGCAGGGCCTGTGGTTTCCTGTCGTCCCCTCTGGTACACAGCTCCGGCTCCCAATGACTCACGGCCAATGGTGTGCCAAGATTTCACGTCCCATCTCCCATGGAGCCCAACCTGCACCGAGCCAGGGCCATTGCCCCTGCCCCCTCCTCCCAAGGCGCTTGAGGAGGGGATTAATGATGACCAGGATGTGAGTGGACATCACAGGAGCAGCGCAGCTGGCTGTAAACTGGCCGTGCACAGGCACGCAAGGACAAAGCGGGGGGTCAAGGCTGCTGTGAGTGAGCTCTGCTGGCTGTGTGGGGAGGAAGAAAAGAAACTAACATTTATTAAGTCAGGCCTCCAGAGAGGTGGTGTGGTTCTGTGGTTAAGCGCGTGGGCGTCGGATTGCATCTGGCTTGCAACTTACTAGTGATCCTGGGAAGTCGCTTAGCCCTCTGAACCTCAATAGTCTCTTCCAGCAAAAAGGAATCCTAGTAGTATCTACTCTATCAGAGGGTTCTGAAAATCAAGTGGAGATTTCAACTGTGAAGTTTGATAAATAATGGCTTTTGTTGTCATTATTACTGCCACGGATAATCATGTTTGTTTGGGGGTGGAGCTAAAGAACAGAGGGAATTAATATACATTATTGAATAAAATGATTTATGGACATAAAACACTAAACTCTAGATACAGGTTAGAAGAGAGTCTTCACCCACCAGTTCAGGGTATGTTCTATGGACAATTAGTCTGAAGACCCTTTGGAATCTGTGTGTACCTCAGGAGTAGATGGTCCAGAGTTATCATCTCACTCACCTGGTATCATCATGACTGACCCCAATCCCAATCACATACACGCCTGTTATTCAATTCTACCAAAACATATCGAGGGCTTGTCATGCCCATACTATAGTAGGCACTGGTTTGGGGGCTTGGGAATATATCAGAGAGGAGTGTAACGTTACCGTTTTTGAAACGTTAATGGAAGAGATGGACGCGTGTACTGTACACACAACTAACACTAAGCAGGAAAATCATTCCTCCATTGATGAGACAAACTACATGCAGGATGCATAGGGGAGAGACTGATTTTGAGTGGAGATACCTGTGAAATCTTGAAAGGTGTGCACTTTGAGGAGGATCTCAAAGGTTGAAATTAGAGGGAGGAAAGCTGTGAAGATACTAATAAAGGGATGATCTTTTGCAGGAGCCTAGAGTAGCAGTAGCCTAGAGTAGAAGAAAAGGACCGCATTTTGTAAAGTTTTTAACTATCAGATTGAAAGACTTTGGTTCTGTTGTTAATGCTAGGAAGCGATATGCTTTGGGAACAAAAGCTCAGGCATTGACGCTGAAACGAGGTTGAGTCATGAGCATGGTGTGACCCTGGTGAAATACTTTCCCTCTGGACTTCAGTCTACCCTCTATAAAGCAGGAATCACAGCAGTGGCAAGCTCACAGGATGTCCAGAGGATGCTCAGTACAGTGTCTCAACATAGTAAACTCCTATTTAAAAAATGAGCTGTTGGCTATCACTGTTAGCAATCAAGAAGCTATTGCAACACTATTTATTGAAGAAACTGTCTTTACCCTGCTGTTTATTCTTGCCTCCTTTGTCATAGATTAATTGACCATATAGAAGTAGGTTTATTTATGAGCACTCTATTCTGTTCGGTTGATCTATGTGTCTTTTTTTTTTACGCCAGTACCATGCTGTTCTGATTGCTATAGCTCGGTAGTATAGTTTTGTTATCAGAGAATTACATGGATTGCCTTTCTCCATTCCTAGAAGACGTGTGGCTGTTAGTGCACCACTGGAATAAGAATTTCTGAAGGTCCCTACGGAGGATAAGATGCGATAGAAGGTCTGGTAGTTGTAATCCATTAGTCCATTGTGTGTGAGAGCACACCCATTGCAACAGGAGTCCCCAGAGAGCAAGAGAGGGAATCCCCTTGTCCTTAGAGCTGATTATTTCAGACTTCGGGCACTTGCAGTGGCCACACCCATTTTGGCCAATGACCTGCTCCCAAGTGTAACCTATAGGCAAGTACCTTTCTTATGTCATCTATACTTTACTGGCCATATTTATAATATCCAGCCTTTGCTTTGTTCCTTTCCGGTTAATTAGTAACTGGGTTTTATACAATGATATCAGTTTGATGTTAGGCTATTTGATACCTCCAACTTCGTTCTTTCTCAAGATTGCTTTGGCTACTGAGGACTCAGGGTCTTTTGTGGTTTCATATACTAGTGCATTTTAGGATTATGTGTTCTAGTTCTGTGAAGAATGCCATTGGTATTTTGATAGAAATTCCATTGAATCTATAGATTGGATTGAAACTAATATAATATTAAATGTCAACTATAATTTAAAAACCGAACAATTAAAGATGCTATCAAAGGAAGGAATGTATGCACCTTTCAGAGTCAGAATGGGAAAGTTAACAGCTTGGGTGTGAGAAGTGAGCAAGGAGGAGTTAATAATGTCCCAAGTATTCAAGCCCAAGAGACAAGGAGTTTGAAATGTGTTTCCAAGGTGGGGTCATGGACAATAATTTTGAGGTGTAGTGAACCAAAAGTGCCTGGCAAGGCCTGGCCGGTGTGTCTCAGTGGCTGAGTATTCATCCATAAACCAGGAAATCATTGTGTGATTCCAGTCAGAGCACAGGCCCAGATTGTAGGCTCCGTTTCCAGTCATGTAGGGGGCAGCCAATTCATGATTCTCGCTCATCACTGATGTTTCTCTCTCTCCCTATCCCTTCCTCTCTCTGAAATCATTAAAAACATGTTTTTTTAAAAAGTGGCTGGCAAATCCTTTTGTGTGGTCTTTTCTATAGGAATTTCAAATGCAAAGGACTGAATTTCAGTAGAAGTGTTAGCATAAAATGCCTAGATTTAGAGGAACGTGCATGTAGCAGTAAAAGTCAAGGCCTGGGAATGAGAAGCTGGTCCTGCAAAGGCCTTTCAGATCAGTGAGCTTGCTGGGAAACAGACACTCTGAAACGTGTCTCTATGAGAGAGGATGACATTTGGGAAACAGAAGAGCCAGGCAGTTGCTACTTTCCAGAAACCAAACGGCAGGGATTTCAAAAAGGCCGTGGTGGCCATCTCTGCGGGTGGAGATGAGGCCACACATGCCTTCCATGAGTATCTAAGGAGAGTGCAGGGGGGAAGCTTGTCTGTAAGGTGTTAAGGAGCAAGTAAAGGTATATGTGCAGGAGGGACATGGTTTCACTTGTAAAGAAGTTCTGAAATTAAAGAAATGTGAGAGGCAGGAGTGAGTTTTGGGTGGTAGCTGTTTGAAGAAGTTTTAGGTAGAGGGAGCACCCACTAGAGAAAACTCGAGGATGCACACGAGCACAGAGGTCATGGATTATCTAAGGTGAGGTAGGAAACATAAATTCAGGACTCCGGAGGGATGTTAATTTTGGAGCAAACCAGGACCATATCTGTGGATTCCAGAGCAAGGCAAAAATATTGTTTTATTGTTGTTTTTTAATAAAAGTTTAATTGATTTTTTTTTTCAGAGAGAGAGAGAAAGAGGAAGGAAGAGGAAGAGAAAGAAATGTTGATTTGAAAGTGACGTATTGATCAGGTGCTTCCCACATGTCCCCCACCAGGAATTGAGTCGGCAACCTGGGCATGTGCCCTGACTGGGGGTTGAACCAGCAACCTTCAGGTGCACAGGATGATGCCCACCCAACTGAGCCACACTGACCAGGGAAAGACTGTGTTTTAAGACAAAAAGAAGTTTTTATTTTTATGTGGGTAGTTGTCTGATATCAGTTTGGTGTACTTTTATTTTCTAGTAAACTGTCAATTTTCCATTAATAATTTGGCCACCTTCCATAAGTTATTAAAAAAAAAACACAATGAAAAGTAGGATGTTGTTCTCCTAATTCTCTTGAGAGGCAGAGTAGGGGATCAGAAATCAGTAAGAATTAAGATGAAAATCCAAAGTACAGACTAGTCATAACCTGGTCACATCTTAGTAATCCGGTCTACGGAAGGAGAAAGCCCACCCAGAAGACAGACTGGGATTCGAACGGGGTAATGCACATGTCTGACTTTGTAAACTTGATCTGCAATTAACTAGAGTTGGTTATTTTTCTTTATCATATTTGTCACATTTTGTTCCTGAAGCTGTTTGGGGGACTTTGTCCATTACTTTGAAGAGAAAATGACAGCTGGGACATCAGCAAAATGGAAAGTTTGCCCAGTGCTTTATTCGCAGTGTGTGATGCAGAGGAAAACAAGGCGGCATCCGCGTCAAGGACTCTGAGAAACATGCCACTAATGTTACGGGGACTTCATAGACTCTCCACTAAGGAAAGCCGCTCTCCCCCAACTTTTTTCCAGCAGTGTCTCCAACGCGGTGCTCAGTGACTCAAGCTTTGGGGCTTCTACCACTTCCTGGTTATGCACATTTGCCATTTCCCAGATTTCATCATGAGGGCATTTCCTGAAATTCAGCCGACGTCTTCCTTTTTTTCTGATTTCAAAAAGGATTCGGTTTCCAGCCTCAGCTGTCAAATGGGGACCCCAACTGTGAACAGTAGCAAATTTGACTGTGACATCAGAGTTTCCAATGGGAACCCGACTTTCCACGCTGATATCCAATCCCCCCCACCACCCTTGACTCAGAATTTAAGAATAACGCACAGGCTTCCAGACCTCACCGAGGTGCCACTGTGGCAGCCAAGAGCAGCAAGACCCCAAGTTGCTTTTGCAGTTGGCAGCCTGCAAGGACTGTCTGCCAAGAACCCCTTGGAACCTGCTCACCTTTCCAAGACCCTGTTTTTAAGCAGATTAAAGTACTTTCCTCATGCTGGTGGAAGCCAGAGGTCCAGGTCAAGGTGAATGAGTGTGGCATTCTCAAGGCAGCTGGCAGAACATCAAAGGATTGGGTGGGACCTGAGTCCTTTCTTTGAAAACTCTTTCCTATTGTTCCGAGGATTTTCAGCCTGACAAATCACTGAACTTGCCTCTCTGTTCCCACCCTGGTCTCTGCAACCCCTGCTCAGCTGTTCATTACTTCCGTCAGCAGATGCTTATATCCCTTAGGTGTCTCCATGTTCCAGAAGCCAGTGAGCGTCCCTATGTACTGATCTGTACATGTGGATAAACGCCCATGCCCACCCACACCTTCCAACCCCCTTACCTTAAGCTCTGAACACATGATTAAACATTCTCTTTATTCTGAAATTAATTTGCTTTATCCACCATAACATTTAATACGCAGTTCTGGGCTTCCCCTGTCAGCCTGTACACACCCTGAGGACAGCAACTGTGTCCTTCTAGTCACCTGTGTGCCCTTCTTCAGGCCTAGCACAGAACCGGCTACACTTCAAACATGTGTTCAATGGTTAGTGATCACTGCAGGCAGTCTGAACCTTCCTCCTAATTTTAACAAGTATCCTTCTGTACCACAAAAACTTTCGGGGCACTGAATTCTCACTCTTGAGCAGGAAAAAATATATTTGAGTCATCACTTTGTAACTTAGATGAATAAAAAAATAATCAGGTGCAACGGATACTATAAATACAATAAAAATTATAGCCATTATGGGTAACATTCATCAAATATGTACTGTGTGTCACACATGTGTAATGTGTGCTCTGCTATGTGTGACCTCATTTGGCTCTTAATGTTGGACTGTCTTGGGCGCAGCCCTTGGTCTTCACCTGGTCTCTGTTGGCACTCCCCTTGGTGATCCCACATATCAGCTGTCTGCCTCCAACTCCCAACTTCTCCAGATCTGACTTTCTCCCAACTCCAGAGCCACTGTCTACTCTTAGGTGTCTAACAGACATCACAAACTCCACATGTCCAAAACTCACACCTGGTCTTGGCAGAAACTGCTCTATCTCCTGCCTTCCTCAGTTGATGGCAACTGCCACCTTCCAGCAGCTCAGGTCCAAATCCTTGGAACCATCTAAATGCTACTCTGTCTCTGTATCCCACATCCAATGCTTTGGAAAGGAAATCCTGCTGTCTCTATCTTCAAGATATATCCAGAATTCAGCCATTTCCCATCACTTCCCCTTCTACTGCTGCAGACCACACCACTTCGACCTCGTTCTCAGAGTTCTGGTCTCCCACCCTTTGCCCTATCATATGGCACCAACAAAAGTACCAAATTATACATTTCCTCAGATCTTGACCACCCAATGTTTCCCAGTTTCACTCAGGGAAAAAGCCAGAGTGTTCTTAAGGTCTGTGATGATTCGGGCTCCATTTGCTCTTTGACCTCATGTCTTAACACACACACACACACACACACACACACATACATTGTTCTCCTGGGTCCTGCTACATTGTGCTCCTTGCTCTTCCACTAATGGGCCAGGCAGGCTCCTGCCTCTGGGTCTTTGTTCCAGCACTCCCTCCATCTGCAGTGAGCTCCCTGCACGTACCACTGGGCTAATTCTCCACCCTTTCAAGTTTCTGTGAGGTTTGCCCAAACCACTCTCTGAAGACCATCACTTGCTCATTCCCCCTCCCCCAACACTCCCAATTCCCCTCATCTTGCTCAACTTTTTCTTTTTGCCCCAAGTGTTTCTCACCTTTTAACATCCCATCTAAAGTTGTGAGTATATTATGTTATTTGGTTATCTTTCTTTCCTTTGCATAATGCAAGATCTTTGAGGGCACAATTTTAGTCTCTTTTGTTTGCCAAACATCTGACTCATCAAAGTAAAATGTTGAATGAATGAATGGGTGAGAAATAATGGATGTCCTTGAAGTCAAGATGCTCAGGCTCCCAGCTTCATAGCTCCAAGTGGCTTTAATGCCCCAAGTACAACACATTCTTTCACCCCTCAGGCTCCATCTCAGACTCAAGTGCCCTCACCCATAACCCCCAGCCCTCCAATTCCCCTTTCTACAGCCAGAATCTCTGCCTTGAGAAACAACTTCTGTCTGCGGATAGTGACAAGGCATCAGTTCATTTGCTTTAAACCAAATCTAGTTAAGGATGGGAGACTGTCACAAATAGCTGCTTGGTGAGTGGAAGCTAATAAAATGCAACCGGCATGGCAAACTATTTTGTGAAGAGAGTTACCCTCTTCTGCTTCTGAAGCTCACTAAGGAGGCTGCTGGGAGTGTGCTTTCAAACATCCAATGGCAGTGATGGGAAAAGGGTACTTATTTGGGGAAAACAAAAAGGTGTGCTTTCCATTTGGGGAATGTTTCTCTCTCCTATTTTAGTAACTACAGTTCTATGTATTGGCTGTAGTCTTTTATAGGGATCTAGATTAAGTAGTCACAACTCATGTCTCAACTCAAAGACTAAATTCATTCAAGATGAGAGTTTTCTGGTAAGCTCCCCTTAGCATCACAGACACTCAGCAGTCAAGTGTCAAAATGTGGAAGTGCTAAGCCTCAGATGGAAAACTTCCATGTCATCTTCTTTTTTCTTCTTCTGCTCCTCCTCTGCCGCCTCCTCCCTGCCCCTTTTTTTAAAAAAAAAAAAAAACAAAAAACAAAACACCTGAACATTGGGTGTTATCATACCAATATCTTTACTGAGCTTTGATCAAAGAGAATTGTTTAGGCTCAGTTTAGAATTATTAGGGAGAAATAACATAAAATCCATGATTTATAACATTTCTATCAGAAACCCCAAAGAAGTAAAGTGAATTTATGGAGCAACAAGACTCTAACCTGAGCCTCATTTCCCATGTAAACACACCCAATGTCTATCTTTTCTAATTATGTGCTCTACCCAGCAGGCCCACTCTACAAAACATAGGCTAAGCATTGATTCGATTAAATCATTTCTACCAGCATTTGTTCATTACAATCCTGTTATTATTTTGTATATCCCCCTTATGCACCATGCATAGAGTGCTGGCAATAGTTTCAGGTCTATTTTGTAAAGAATTTTGTCTCTTCCTCAACTTTCTTCTCTTTATTATCACCATCTCATTTTTATTATTTTTGGAGGATGGGAAGTGTTTGGGAGAGGGGCAGCTTTCTCTCTGTCTTTATGGAAGCCCTGAATTTTAGGTGCTTGCAATCTGCACACATCCCTTACATCTGACATCTGTTCTCCACACAATAACCAGAATGATATTTTAAAAGCTCAGATATGCTCATGTGACTACCAGTGACAAAATCTTTCAGAGATTCCCACTACTCTTACCTTCAAGCTCTCCATCTCTGAGGTGGCCTCTGGGATCCTAGACATTCTTTGACACATGTTCTCACTACTCTAACCACCTTCATGTTTCAGTTCATGAATTATCCAGTCTCTGTTGCCCAGAAAGGCTTTTACCAGGCTATCTCCCTGGCTAGGATGTCCTCTGTCTTCACCCTCCATGCTTGCCTCATTTCCTAGTTAACTCATCTTAAGATTTCAGCTGAAGCATCATTTTCTCGGGGAACCCTACCCACTCAAATCCTCTTTCCCCAGCCCTGGCCTCGTAAGTGTCCCGTTTTGGTATTATCATGCCACCAGGTGCTACTCCTTCATAGCACTGTTTTCCTTGTCTATGTTTATCGTCTACTTTTCACAATAGACACTGAGCTCCAACCAAAGTGCTTTTCCCACTATTGTATCCTCCACACCCAACATTTTCCCAAGAACATGCTACCGTGTATCTAGCAAATAGCTGTTGAGTAAATGAATTAGTAAATGAATACTTGAATAAAATAAATATCTCATTATCACCTCTTAGTACATAATTGAGGTTAAATATGATTCCATGATGACCTTGCAAATGAGAAAATAATTTACTGATATATTAATCAGGGTAGGTTATGCTATAATAACAAATAACCCCAAAATTTCATGGCTCAAACAATGCATGTTTTGTTGGGGATATTAAATGGTATTGTAAGGCCATTTCTTACAACACTGAACAGGTGTTTATTAAGTGACCCAGTAATTTCACTCTTGAGCATTTGTCCCAGAGAAGTGAAAACTTATTCATACAAAAACTTATACACAAATGTTTCAGCTTTATTCCTAATAGCGTAAATTAGAAACCACTCTAATGTCTGCCAGTGAGTGAATGTGTGAACAAAGAGTGGCATCCATATCATGAAATAAAAAGGAATGAACTGTTGATATACACAACAACTTGAATAGTACCTCAGAGGATCATGACGAAGGGGAAAAAAGCCAGTCTCAAAAGGTTATTGCGAATGTAATTACTACCACTGACTTGTAGACTTAAAAATGGTTAGTGTGTAAAATTTTAGGTTATATATATTTTATCACTATAAAAAGTTTTAAAGGTTATGTGTTGGATGATTGTATTTACATAGTCTTGAAATGTCAAATTTGTAGATAAGGAGAACAGGTCAGTGGTTGCCAGGGTTTAGGAAGAGGGAAGAAGGGAGGGAGGTGCTGTGGCTATAAAAGGGCAGCACCAGGGAGCCTCGGGCTGGGAGCTGTCCTGCATCTTACTGAGGTGATGGCCATCCAAATCACACACATGATAAAGTTTCACAGAACTAAATACAGACAAGCATACACTCATGAGTGAGTGTAAATCTGATAGAATTTTAATCAAATCAGTGGGTTTTATCAACATCTATTTCCTGGCTGTGGTCTTGTATTATAGTTATGCGAGATTTACCACTGGAGACAACTGGATGGGCAGTATCTGGGATCTCTTTGTATTGTCTCCTACAACTTCATGTGCACATACAATTATTTCACAATAAAAAGTTAAATGACAACAACAAAGAGTTATTTCTCACTCATGCCACATGTCTTACTTGGCATGGCTGGGGATTCTAGTCCATGTGGGTGGCAAGGCTATTAGCGCCTCCACCATCTGGAACATCACTAGTCACTTCATCAAGGGGAGGAAACAGAGCAAGTTACTCCCTGGGTCTTAAAGGCTTCCACCTGGAAGTGACACACTCACGTTTCATTGGCTGAAGCAAGTTCCTTTGGTTCTCCTAACTTCCAGGAAAACAGGGACATTCAGTCTTGCTATATGTCTGGAAAGAAGAGAATCAAAGAAGAGAATCCTTCCCTTCTTCCCTCTTCCTAAGCCTCTTCCTATAACCAAGATGTAATCTGATCACAGCTGTTGTTTCAGATTATATAAATGGCTAAAATATTCATCAAGCCTTTGGCATTTACTTCATCATCAGGTAGCCAATGGAATAAATGACTTCCACTTAATGATAACTCAGATATAGGGAAACACAAATACGAAGATTACACTGGTCACTGAGGACAAAACTTTGTATTGGGCCCGAGTTTTACATTTAAGGAAAAGTGAAAACTTTCTGAAAAAGATAATGAAAATGCTAAAATATAATGGTAAATGCACCCGTGTAGCAAATAGCATTTCCCCTCATCTTCTGCTCTTACTTTCAAATGTATGTGGGGAAAAAACTGACCACTAAATGTTCATGAAATTGGTGCTTACAAATGACCTTCAGCTTTTCAATCTGAAGGCACATAGGGCTAATTTAAAGCATAATTCAGGTGTGGGTGAAAGTTTCTACATGCTTAGGGAGGCTATATAGAGGGCATCAGGGAGGGTGGGCATGGGTCATAGTGATATATTTCAAGGGCCACAGTGAAGGACAAATAACAGTAAGACCAGGAATTTGCTAAGAAAAGAAACATAATATCATTAATTGACAAGTATCCAGGTTTCTCCAGAAATGATTAACTAAATGTTGTGGTTATTAAAAATTAAATAAAATATTTTGCTATTTGGAAATATATCTAAGATATGGTCTTTAACTTGTATTTTGTCAAAAGACAATTATATTATCAGCTTTGCTCAGGAATAGGGACAAAGGGAAAGCTGCCTTTTTTGAGCATCTATTACCTTTTGGTCATTGTCTATGTTAGCCATTGCTGCACGATGCTCATGCACCATCATTACTACTCTATTCGACAAATGCATGAAGAGTGAGAAAAGGGAAGTCAAGTGTCCAGAGCTGCCTTTGGACCCAGGACTGCCTGACTACAGAAGCTTGTACTTTCTGGGGGACTATACTGTACCCCTCTTTCATCTCCAGTCCCCTGGGGGCAGGACTATGAACAAGAGCCTCATGACTGTACTGAGGCGCCTTTTTTAGATTCTGTTGATCTGCCTTTTTCCATGACCCCTAAGCTCCACCCAGAGGACACCTATCTCACCTCCCCAAACCCAACCTTCAAAGTCCAGCTTCAGTGCCTTTACTAATACTATTCCTCTGCCCTTTCTTCCTTCTGCACCCCATAGCTTACCTGTGCTCATGCATTGTATTCTTCAAGTTTTCCTACATCATTGTCATAAGATCTTTCAGATATAAGGCAGGAAAGGAATAAATGAGTGAATGAGTGGACGAATGGTACTTTCCCCTAAAAGGAATGCTTCATCCCTTCTTTCTTTCCATTGCATTTGTTATTGTTAGAGTCTACTGGAGGTCAGCAGCTATTTCGGTTCACTTCAGAAAACATTAATTGGCTTCTTCCTATTACAAAGCTCAGTGCCGAGTAGGGTGGGGAATACAACAGTAAGACCCAGCCCAGGCCCTGCCTTCAGGTGTTCAGTCACACAAGTAATAGGAACCTTTTGTGAAATGAACTTGGATGCACTTGAGTGCTCCTGCCAGACACTCAGCTCCTTGAAGGAGGAAGTACATGTTCAGAGTGGCTTTTCTAAGAGAAGTGTGACTCACATCAACATCCATCACCAAGAGCAAAGCCCAGTGCAGAATGACCCCATTCCCAGCCAAGTCAAGACCGGCCAGGCCCCGCGATAGATGGCCTCATCGCCCGGGACAGCAAATAGCCCCTTGTGGCTTCAGCTCATCTGAAATGATAAGGTTAGAAAACCAAACAATATCATCCTGAATGTTCATAAAAATAAGCAGAATTTAGAGAAGCCTTAGCATGCTTAAGGGTTATCATTTATTATTATAACCTTGCTCATTTCAAGAGTAATCCCAGAACCTTTTGTAAAAATTATAATAAAGTAAGATAGCAACATAATACTACTATTTAAAGTAAAATCACAGATTAATACCAGAAAGCTCCAGACTATTCCATTTAACTTCATGTAGGGGAGTTTTTGAAATTAGGTTAAGTGACTCCAGCCTTTTTATTTATAGAAACTACTTGGATGTTGGTCTGAGAAGTGAGATATCTAAGTTTTCAAATAAACTCAAGTCAAAGAGAATTGTAAATAATGAAGAACCATGTGGATGAAAATAATTATTTTAAATACCCTGTCTAATTGATAGGAAAAGCATTCCATATTAGATAAAACCCAATAAAATGAGTTAAAGACAAGATGTAAAAATTATATATAGACACAAAATTGCAAAACCTGCACCAGCATTCTGTATCCCGAGGGCACCGTAGAAAAGGAGCAGAGGGCCCAGCCTGGCTGAGCGCCCAGCTAGCCAGTAGCCATCCTTTGTTTGAATTAGCAAAAGGCACCCCCTCTGGGTGGATACAGTACTTGGAACACATGCATCCAAAGAGCCTTTATGCTAATAAAAGGTGCCTTGGCCTCCCAGGGAAGACAGTCTCACCCGGGTACTGGCCCCCCGGGTACCTCAGCCTCTGACCGCCTTGCAGTACATCAATTTCACCATCAACCCTCCCTGCAGGGCAGCAGGGCGACATTCTCCATAAAAGGTCTGAAGAAAGGGCATTGGGTGGTAGTCCCCATTCTACTTTTGGGACTAATCTTTAGGGCTCTGAGCTCAGTGTCTTCTGTTAGTGAGACGGCAGTGTCCACTCAGACCTACTGTGTGACGATCAAGTACCATAAGCTTTTACTCCTGGGAAAGGTGGGGTTAGCTGTCAGTCATCACGCTGGAGCCGTGTCCCATCTCCCGCTCAGGGAATGAAATGTCTCCCTCCTTTACTTCCTAATGCATTGTTAGTGTATTCTTACCTGACATTGTGAAGTGTATTCATTTTTATATTTGCCTTCATATGTGTTTGTTGTTTTGAGTAAAAATTAATAATAGTAAACCAAAACATGGTAATGTTTGCCATCCACTGACCATCTCCAGTGTGCCCGGCATTGTTCCAAGCACTCCCTATTATCTTTATGGTCTCATCAGATTCTCACAGCATGCGGGTGCCATTTCCTCCATTGTACAGATGTGAACACTGAGACTCAAAGGGTATATAAAAAAATAAGCATAGCCAGGGTTTAAATCCACATCTTTGTCAGCCAGCACTTCAGCTGCCGGTCTGTTCATTGTAGATCCTCTGAAAAGGAAATAGTAATGACCCTTACTATCGGCTCACTGCTAACTCTGAATGCTGTTCATCCTCGAGGTGTTGCTCTGACATTGAAGGATGATCCCTTCAATTACAGGCCATAGAGCAGAGAGGGGATTTTTCAAACAGGTAAGGATGCAGCTATCAATAGCTAGCCTCCACCACCAGTGTAGGAAGAAGGGAGAAAGACTAACACTGTCTGTATTGTAATTGCCTCCTCTAAGCCTTCGCAAGTGCCATCATTATAATGCCTAACATCATTCCTAGAGTCATTTATTCTTGTTAATAATTGCAGCAATAACCATTTGCAGCTTTGGCAAAGGCAGCCAAGGAAATACACATTGTATTTAATTAAGTCTCTATTGAGAGTAAGTGGAAGGTGCTTAATCATATTCATGAGCCTGTAACTACTCTCTCTTATCAGAGACCCCACGTGGGAGGCCCTGTAGCTTCTTAGTTCTGACAGGCTGCAGATCGTGCCCGGGACTGCAGGGCTGGAGAAACAGCACCAGCAGCGTATGCACACCAGGCCTCCACATCCTGAACTCTGTTCACAGAACCCATCAGATACAGTTCCTCCTGATTTCAGAAAATCTTCTGTGTCAGACCATGAGCACCCACCTAGGGTTTAAAACATCTGATTCAAACAGGTGTGAACAACGCAAAGCGTTGCTCATTCAAAAGCCCATTTGCTTTCCCAGTGTTTTGGTCTGGTAATGACCAAGAGAATTTCTGAGAAATTACTATGTGGAAGGTAAGGGATTTAGCAGTTAAGAGTTATCTCTTTTAATGCTGAGAACAATTCTATGAAGTAGTTAATGCCTTAATTTTATAAATAGAAAATCAATCTTAGAGTGATTAAGCATTTTTCCAAGGTTCTATTCTCCTAATCACACAAGCATTCTAGTTGGCTTCACTCTGGCAAATTTTTAAGTATTAAATATACCACCTCCCAGCCTCAAAGAGAATAGGATGGTCCCTCCTCTATCACACTCCTCTCTCTGGTGAGCCCTCTGGCTCCAATAATTAAAAAGCAACACTTTCCAGTAGCATTTTTCAAAGAAAAAAAAAATCCTAAAATTTGTATAGGGGCAAAAAAGAAAAAGAAAAAAAGGAAGAATCAGGAAAGCCAAAGCAGTCTGGAGAAAAAGAAAAGTTGGAGTTATATCACTTCCTGTTTTAAAACTATACTACAAAGCTATAGTAATGAAAACAGTATGGTATTGACATAAAAACAGACACAGATCAAAGGAACAGAATAAAAAGCCACAAAATAAACCCTCACATATGTGGTCAATTAATTTGCAACAAAAGAGCCAAGAATATATAATGGGGGAATGATAGTCTCTTTAATAAATAATTCTGGCAAAACTGGACAGCCACATGCAAAAGAATGAAACTGGACCCATATCTTAAACAATATACAAAAATCAACTCAAAATGTATTAGATTTTAATGTAAGGCAAGAAATCACAAAACTTCTAGAAGAAAACATAAAGGGTAAGCTTCTTGACATTGTATTGGCAATGACTTTTTGGATTTGACACCAAAAGCAAAAATAAACAAGTGAAACTGGATCAGACTAAAAAGCCTCTGTACAGCAAAGGAAACCAGCAACAAAATGAAAAGACAACCCACAAAATGGAAAAATATTTGAAAACTAGAGGCCTGATGCATGACATTCATGCACTGGAGGGTGAGGAGTGGGCTCCCTCAACCCCCGGCCTACACCCTCTCGCAGTCTGAGACCCCTTAGGGGGTGTCCGCCTTCCTGCCATAGAGGAAGGAGAGGCTCCTGCCACCATTGCTAGGCTTGCCAGCCATAAGCCTGGCTTCTGGCTGAGCGGCGCTCCCCCTGTGGGAACACACTGACCACCAGGGGGAAGCTCCTGCATTGAACATCTGCCCCCTCGTGGTCAGTACACATCATAGCGACTGGTCATTCTGCTGTTTAATAAATTTGCATATTAGGGTTTTATTATATAGGATTATATCTGATTGATAAGAGATTAATATCCAAAATATAAAATTTATACAACTCAATAGTAAACAAATTTTTTTGATTTAAAAATGGGCAGAGTAGCTAAATAGATATTTTTCCAAAGAAGACATACAAATGACTAACATCAGAGATCTCAACATCACCAATCATTGGGGAATTGCAAACCAAAACCACGATAAGATATCACATCATACCTGTTAAAATGACTATTTTTAAAAAGACGAGGAATAACAGGTGTTGGTAAGGATTTGGAGAAAAGGCAATCCTTGCACACTTTTGGTAGGAATATAAATTAGTGTAGCCACTATGGAAAACAAGTTTCTCAAAAAATTAAAAATAGAATTACCATATGACCCAGCAATTCCACTTCTGTGTATTTATTCAAGGGAACAGGAATCAGTAACTCAAGAAGATATCTGCACTCCCATGTTTATGGAGTCATTGTTTATAATAACCAAGGCATGGAAACAACATAAGTGTCCATGGATAGATTAATTATTAAAGAAAGTGTTATTTCTGCCCTAACCAGTTTGGCTCAGTAGAGTGTCAGCCCACAGACTGAAGGGTCCCTGGTTCTATTCCAGTCAAGGGCACATACCTTGGCTGCAGGCTCGATACCCGGCCCTGGTCGGGGTGCATGTGGGAGGCAATCAACCAATGTGTCTCTCTTACATTGATATTTCTCTCTTTGCCTTTTCCTTCTACTCTCTAAATATCAATGGGAAAATGTCCTCAGGTGAGAATTAACAACAACAAAAAAATGTGGTTTCTATACAATGGCATATTATTCATCCATAAAATAGAAGGAAATTATGTCATTTGTGACAACATGGATGAAATTTGGTGGCATTGTACTAGGTGAAATAAAGTACACAGAGAAAGACAAATACTGTATGATATTACATACATGGAATCTAAAACAAAACAAATAAAAATACACAGATACGGAGGACAGATTGGCGGTTCCCAAAGGCTAAGTATGGGGGTTGGGCAGAATGGGTGAAGGTGGTCAAAAGGTACAAACTTCCAGTTATAAGATAAATAAATCCTGGTTGTATAACTTACACTGTGTGGTGACTATAGTATATTTAAAAGTTACTGAGAAAGTGGGTCTCAAAAGTTTTTATCACAAAAAACAAAATTTTTTTGATGGATGTTAACAAAACATTTTGGTAATCATTTTGCAATGTACATATATGTAAAATCTTTATATCATGGACCAACAACTAATACAATGTTATATGTCAATTATATCTCAATGGAAAAAAAATCACTCTGTTTAGTAGAACCAGGATTAGTCTAGTGGTTGAGTTCATTTTCTTGATATTTCACCATTCCAGATCTGAGCCATAATCCACTCCTCTGCGATGCTCTGGAGGAATTTCAGGAAATAAGAGAGGATTCACAGAGCAATTACAATAAACTCAACAAGGTTGGCTGAACAATTGAAGGACCTGAAAATTATAGTGTATTCATTTCCCCTCTTCTACAGTTATGTGCTATTCAGGAACAACACCAGAGATGAGGTATGACTGTGAGGGGAAAGTGGACCCCACACCATTTTTACTCACACTTCAGGGTAAGTTTCTTTGCATCCTCACTTGAGCTGATCTCAAAGGGGGCAGTTGGGAAGGGGCTGGGGTTGATCATGCATGCCTAGCGTGTCACAGCTCTCCCAGAGGCAAGCAACACTGGGGTCCTTGTGGGAAATTCTGGTGCTTGCAATTCCAGCTGTGCAGTGGATGTCATTCTCACTTTGTCTTTCACTGGTGTGGGATAGCTGAGAAAATGCTACACTTGTCATCCTACCTTTCAAGGGGAAAAATATCTCTATTACAAGGCACTCTATAGTTTTTCAATGTTTTCTCAAGGAAGGAAAAAGAGGACGTGTTGAAAGACATGGCTGCCCGTGGACATTGCTGAGTAAATTTTGGCCAGCTTAGCATTGTCATAAAGCTCCAAAAATACATTTTTTTCTGGTTCAAGGGAGAAGGAAAAAGTTCTACCGCTCTCGTAAAGATATGCTGGACTTGACAGACAAATAAGAAAGCTCCTCTTGCTGCTTTGCTCTAAAGTGTTTCCATAAGTCCAAACTTCTGGGTGGTTACAAGGAACTTGCTTCAACTTAATTTCTTTCATTCAAATTTATGAAAATAATGTCTGCCATAGGCAATGGAAAGTAATTAAGTCACTAGCCTCGTGTTGGATGGTCAGATAGCAAAGACCCATTAGCTTACATGTCAATGTTGAGTTGCAATATTATTGAACTTACAGGAGCGACAGAAATTCTAGGCATGAGATGACCAAATGAGCCCCTGTCATAGTCCACCCTCTAAGCTCCTTGCCTTTCTGCTCTGGTCTTCAGCTTCTCCAGAACTCTGCTGCTATCTCTTGAGTGAATTGATTTTGCCAACTCTGAGGATCCTCCTTAGTAATCTAATCTGTTCAATATGTGCGTTCCCTTTGGAAGAAATACAGTAGTCTGTGCATTTCCTATCTGCTCCTAATTTCCTATTCTGTGAATTATGTCATCTAGTTATTTGTGCGGTTGCCAGTGGGAAAAGGCTGTCCAGATCCATTTGGTCTGACCATCTCATCCCCCTAGAAATACCAATTACTAGTAGATCACACAATGTTGACTCACACCCAGGAAGACCAACCCCAATTTCCTGTGCTGTTTCTTATTGCTTAAACATTTAGCCTTAGGAAGGCTCTCGGGTAAATCATTTGACCCACAATGCTTCATCCAGGATCTAATACCATGGTGAGTCAGATTTGTACACATCTTGCAAACACAACAGAAACGTGCTGAGACACTAAAGCTCGAAAGAGATCTATTCTGGTTATGGGGGGTGAGTTTTGATTCAGGAGGTAAAGGTTTTTGGTTCCCAAGCTTCTGAATTTCATCAGATGAAATAGGAAACTCTTGTGGTTTATACACTTAAATTAGGTTAGAGAATAAGGGGTCATATAATGCCCACATCTTCACAAGCAGTGAAGAGTAAAACAAAAAAACCTTCATGTCCAATTACCTGGATAATTGTCTCTGGTATTCCATTTTATGTCCATAATTTGAAGAATTTGAGAAGTATTTTCATTCAACTCTGTCCTCTTGGCAGAATTCAGTTGAGAGGTACAGAAGATAAATTTCTAAGGCTCCCTCTGAACCTAAGATCTGAAGAAGTCATGCCTGCAATCTGGACACACCTTCTTGATTGCCCATATCAGTATCATTAAGTGTTCAAACAGACTTTGTAGATGATGGCATTTTCTCCTATCTACCCTACTCAGTATTAATCATTTGATGAATGGGTACAGGTCCAATAAAAATTGGACTTGTATTTAGAAGTTGTTGAAGGGGACGGAGGAGAAATTTCTTTGGCTGTCCAGCAGGACTTCTTAGAAGATTGTGCCTGTCCCTCCAGGCTGGGAAGGGGAGGCAGGAACATGGCTGCTGTGTAGAACATGAATTTCCAGCATTCCTTATGCCTCTGGCTCCCAGTTCCCCAAGACTGAAAACCTGTAATTTCTGTGCCTGGACACTGATTGCCAAAACTCTTGTTAGTGTTCTGGCCTCTGAAACCAAATCTAACTAGTGATGGGCAACGATGGCCTGATTGATTCAAGGCTAACTTCTGCTTTCATCTGGACCAATCAGAGAAAATTCTAGTTGCGGCTGCGAGAAGGGAGGAATTTGTTCCTAGACCATGTTCCTGGGCTATGGTGAATGAGGCCAAAGGGTGTTGTTATTTTATCTGATTGTCCCAAACACCTAACTCTATACATCCCTGCTCTGGCTTCCATAGTTTCTTGCTACCATCAGAACTAAAGATACTCACTGGTTAAAATAGAATTAATTCCAGACCAATCAGAGACAGCTACCTGCATACTTCAGATGCCCCAGTGCTCCTGGGATGGGAGGTACCCTGATTCAGACATGCCATTGTCATGGTTCTGTTTGTCCAGTTTACATAAATAAGAAGCTGATTTTTTCAGTTCTCTACACCAAATTCAATACCCACATGGAAACATTTTTACAGATCAGAGAAGTAATAATTGTCTAGAAGCCCCTAAGTTGCTTTTTAGAGTAGGACATGATATGATAGTATTTTACTATAATGATACTATATGAATATATTACTTTTCAAGTGATGTAGGCATATAAAAACATATTAGAAAAATGTACTGTTCCTCATATATACAAACATGGGTTCCCCCTTCTTCCCCTTCTCATGAAGTGATGGCTGTTAACGGTTTGGACATATCCTTCCAGAATGTTAAAAACTATACTAAATATTTGTTTTTCTTTTTATGTTTTGTACAGTTTTATGTTTTGTATAGTTTTAACTTATATATGTCAGGTTAACTTTTTTAAAAATTAATAAGTCTTGGAGCCTTTTTCCCATCAGCACATATACATTTTCCCTCCTTCATTTTAATAAAAAAAATCTATTTCCCTCTCTCCCAATATCAGGGGAAATGTTTGCAGTTTCTCACTATCTACTACGATGCTTACAATAAGTTTTTTTAGATTTTATAACCCAATTAAGAAAGTTTCTTCTAATGTTGACTTGCAAGAAGTTTTTAGCATGATAGTTGTTAAACTTTATCAAATGTTTTTTGCATGCTTCTATTGAAATGACTTAGTTAGTTCTTTGTTTTCTGTTTATGTGCTGAATTAAATTGATTTATTTCTCAAATATCAAAACACTCTCATATATGTGGAAAAACTCTTCTTGGATATACGATGCTATCCTTTATCCTTTTAATACACTAGTGGATTTTTTCAAAATAGTTTATTGATTTTTTTCGGAGAGAGAGGAAGGAAAAGGGAGATAGAAACATCTGTGTGAGAGCATGACATCGATCAGCTGCTTCCGCATGCCCACTACCAGAGATGAAGCCTGAACCCCAGGCGTGTGTCCTTGACAGGGAATGGAACCAACAACCTCCTGGTGCATGGGACGACACCCACCCAACTGAGCCATAGGGGCCAGGGCCCAAATAATGGATTTTACTTGCTAACATTCCGTAACATTTTTGTTAATGAGCTTCTTCTTTAATTATTGTTTGAAATACTTAGGTTCTGGAATCAGTTTATGCTGACCCAATAAACTGAATTAGACAAAATTTTTTTTTTCTGTATTCTAGAAGCATCTGTGTAAGATTAGTTTACCTTTTGCTGAAATTTTTGGAAACATTCCCCAATGAAATCAACTGTGCCTAAAGTTTTATTAGTAGGAAAGTTTAAATAAATTCCATTTCTTTAATAAATATCGAGCCATTAAGGTTTCTCTTCCTTCTTTCATCAGCTTCCATAATTTGTATATTTTATAGTATTTGTTATTTTTATCTAAGTTTCCAAATCTATTAGTCTAAAGCAGTTTGCTTTGTTATACTCTTTGATTTTCAATGTCTGTAGAATTTGTTGTAATACTGCCTCTTTCCTATCAGTTTCTCTTTTCTTTCTTCTTTATTTTTTAAAAAAATATTCTTAGTACAGATTTATCTACTTTGTTAGTCTTCTCTAGGAATTATTGTAAGGTTTATTTATTTCTTCTATTAGACTTATATCTTTTATTTCATGGATTTATCATATAGTTTGTAACATAGAATTTTTATCAATTTTTTAAAGACAAAGAGAAGGGAAAAATTAAATAATTTAATGAAAGAATATATAAAGTCTCTATACCGAAATGAACCTTGTCCAATTTTATGATAAAGTGATAAATGCAGTCTTTCCCAAGCAGGACAGAAAGATACAAACTGAAAGTGAGACCCTCTTTCCCAGCCCCACCCAAATGCTTCCCCCCACATGTAACCATGTTTTCTCAGTTCCTTATGATTACACTTAGAAATATAACAGTGTTCAGCATATGTCTGTTTAACCGCATATGGATATGTGTTATATATATATTTTAACTAATAGGATTGTACTCAACACAACAATTTTGCTTTTTTTATTCTCTTAACATAGAGATATTTTTAAAATTATATATTCATTTTTTAATTAGTGTCAAAGTATTGCAATCACGTGGCTAACGTGCACAAAGTTATGGAAGAGCTCAAAACGAAAAGTATGCCTCCCCTATTTCATGCCTCCCCTATTTCAGCCCTCAGATAAAACACTTTTAATCCCTTTAGCCAGTTCTTCTCTACAATTCTAAGTTTTTTAATAACAGAACTACTCCTTGATGTTTGAACTTTAGCTATTTTTCTCTAGAATTCCTGGGAACTTAGCTTGTCTTTTGAATCCCAACCTCATACCATTCATGGATTTACCCTTTTCTTTGATGGAGTAAATAACTCTCCCCTGAATGTCACCTGCATGTCCATCTTACCTCATCGTGTGAGATAGAATGAGATCTGACAATATTAGTAGAGATCTGCCAAAAAATAAAAAATAAAAGACAAATAACGAGTGCACCTGAACTTAACTTGCTGGATCATAATAACAGTAATGCAGAATAATAACAATAGTATCAAAAGCGTTTAATACCATAAACAAGAAAATCTTGATTTCTGCCTGTGGTAAGCAGAATAATGGCCCTCGAAGATGTCTACCTTCCTAATCTCTGAAACGTGTGAGTATGTCACCTGGCATGGCAAAAAGTATTACCTGTGGTTAGGGTTATGGGCCTTCAGCTAGGAAAACTACCCTGAGTTCTTCAGGGGAGCTCAACCTAATCTCATGGGTCCTTGAAAGTGGAGAACCTTTCCCAGCTTCAGACAAAGAGATGAGGCATGAAAAGGACTCAACCTGCAGCCATTGGCATTTGAATGGAGGAAGAAGGCCACTAGCCAAGGAATTTGAAAGTCTCTAGAAGCTGAGAATGGCCCTCAATTTATAGCTACCAACTAGTCATGCAATCTCTAGGGAAAACTCTTCCCTGGAGCCTCCAGAGAGTGAGGCAGCCCTGTTGTTAGCCTGGTGAGACCCACACCACACTTCTGACCTACAGACCTGGAAGACAGTAATACTTACATTGTTTTAAGCCATGAAGTTTGTGGTAATTTATTACAACAGTATAAAAAGTTTGTGGTAATTTATTAAAACTAACTTTGGTTAGTTTTCTCATTAGCTTACAGACCAAAGTAGGAACAAGAAAGTAGGTTGGTGGGCCCTGACCGGTTTGGCTCAGTGGATAGAGCGTCGGCATGCAGACTGAAGAGTTCCAGGTTTGATTCCGGTCAAGGGCATGCACCTTGGTTGCAGGCACATCCCCAGGAGGGGGGTGTGCAGGAGGCAGCTGATTGATGTTTCTCATTGATGTTTCTGACTCTCTATCTCTCTCCCTTCCTCTCTGTAAAAAATCAATAAAATATATATTTTTTACAAAAAGTAGGTTGGCAGTGACAGTACAGCAGGGTATATCTTATGAGTGCCAATGACTTTGCTATCAAATGATGATGCATATACAGTGTATAGTGAGCCCTCACATAATGTCGCAAATAGGTTCTGCGACTTTAAGTGAAATGACGTATAAAAAAAGAATTTTACTATAGGCAAATTTACATAGACCAAGGCTTAGTTCCTAGGGTATCTGGTCAACGTTATAACGAAACAGCGTTAAAGCAAACAACAATGTTTGAGGACCTGCTGTAGTGTGAGTAACTTTATGTGCATTAAATAAACCAATTTGTTAAGTGTAAACATTTAAAGAATACAATTTTGTTACCCTTTTGAAACACTTCTTCATGCTCTGATATTCTGCAGATCTCAGAGGAAGTGGTCTGTGTCTCTCCTGCCTGTGCTGAAGTGAATGGGGATGAGGCATGTGCAAAGAGCCGGGGTTGAACAGAGCTGGTGGAGGTGCGAGTTGTGCTCTACAAGGAAGACAGGAGAGTCTTCCTTGCAAAGGAAGACAGGACAGTGCAAAGGCCAGTAGTAAGGACAGAAATCCTAGGCACGGAGGACCTGAGAGGAGACCACAGTGTCTGGGCCAGTGACAGGGTAAGGGAAGCACTGATGAAGCTGGGGAAGCAGCAGGTAAGGCCTGTTGGTGTAGGTCCCTGAAAGCTGTTTTGGAGTTTGGTGGGAAGCCATGAAAGGTTCATGCAGCGAGGGGAGGGGAGAGGAGGGCTGTGTCCTGAGAGCCACGTGGTTCATTGTTTCGTCTGGCCTTCCTCCCCGGTTGTAATAGGATGTCCCTGTTAGCTGCCCTCTCTACATCTTGACAGTCTTTAGGGAAATTCTCTTGTTTTCTTTTCTCACTTTTCTTTTTTTTTAAACTTTTTATTATAAAAATTTTCAGACAAACCGAAAAATAGAGTATGATATAATTAACATCTACAAACTCATATCCTATATTTAGCAATGTTAACATTTTGCCATTTTGAGTCATCTATTTTTTTTCTGATGTTGAAATAAATTATAGGCATGGAGATATTTTATCCTAAAATAGTTCAGTATGAATCCCAAAGAAAGACATTATTCTGCGTAACTTCATATCAGTATCATTCCTAACAGTATTAACAATTGGCTTGTGTCATCTGAGCCCAGTCTACATTCCCAGTTCCCACATTGTCCCCAAATGTCTTTTACAACTGTTTTGTTCAGTCTAAGAGTCAATCAAAGGCATATATTTTATTTGATTGTTAATTCTCTTAAGTTTCTTTTAATCAGACCAGACCTCACACTGCCCTCTCTTGATTTTCCCAAGACATTTAAGCTTGTTAAAAAGATCAAGCCACTTGTCCTGGAGAATGTTCCACTTTCTGGATTTAACTGGTTCATAGTGTTGATAAACTTGTTCCTCTATCTCCTCTTTCCTGGTTTTAGACTCCTGCAGCACTTTTGGCACTGCTACTTTGGTAGGGATTCTAGGGACACCTCATGTCTGGTGCCCCCACCATGATATAGGTCAAGATCAATGACAGTGAGAGGTTTCACAGTTATGAGCTGCAAGTACCTGTAGGATAATATGTTGACACCATGTGTATATCTAGTTCTCCATAATGGTTTGCCTAAAGATCTTATTTGAATAGGGTATTCTATAAGGGTTGCGAAATGGTCATATACTTTTTGATCCAGTGATACGTTAAACCATGAAAGTGATAAAATTATTTTGTTTGGAAGGACCAAAAAATTTTAATTTGGAAAATCTCTAGTGTCCCTCTGTTTTTATTTTTATTTTTTTGACAGTTCTGACTGCCTGGGTGTTGTCTGAAGGGGCATGTTGAAGGTTGTCAGCCCTGATGTCCCTCCCTGCGGCCCCTGCATACATACACACATACCTAGCCAGCAACTGAGGTTGTCTTTCAATTATTGACAGAATTGCAGCCAGATGGCCCCCTTCCAAAAGCAGAAGGTGTCCTAGGCAGCAGGAAGCATGGGGCCCTCACGGGGCCTCCTCCTGCAAGCCTGGCTCTGTCACGAGGGCAGTCAATTGCCCATCTCCTGTTTGTTTTATGGGGTCACCCAGCCGAGGAGGAGTGGTGGGGTAGGAGATTCATTCAGCCTTAAGGTTACAGCAAGGAAGGAGGCCTAATTTGCGATTCTATAGATTTCTCGTGACAATTAGGAATATTTCCAGCAAAAGGCACAGCAAGCTAACCTCACAGATGGTTTGCCTTCTGAGTGGACTCCTCGTCCAGTCACTGCCCCTGCCTTCTCCTCCAGGACACAGGCACTGGGAAGAGCCACCCAGTACTTTTCTTATGAATGGGGATTCTGTTAATTAAATACCCCTGGGCTTCCGGGAGACATTTTCTAGGCAATTATTGATTCCAATTCAACCCAGTGGAAAAGTTCGCCACATTCTTGGGAGACCTCCCTGAGACAGCGACCTTTTCCCCCAATCTTTTTTTGCCTTTACTGTTTTGTTAACCTTCCTTGTACATTTGGAAATTATACAATCCTCCAATAAAACCTGAAATGAAAATAACCGGCTTCCTCTGCAGATTCAAGTATTTGTTCTTTTCCAAAAGTGGAGGCATTTTATCGTCGGGTCGCTTTTGTCCCCTTTGTAAGTTTAGAGTGTATACCTATCGGCTGATATTTTCTCCTGACTCCCGACCACTAAACAGTGACAAATACAGGGACGCAGCTCAGGGGGGCTTTCATGTGGCTCCTGTCTCTGGAAAACCACCGGCTTGGCACCCGTGGGCTCAGCATGCTGGTCTAATATTCTGTCTGCTAAGGTAACATTGTGGTTTAGCAAGGGGAAGGAAAAGAAAATACAGGGGAAGTGGAATGCCACACTATGGTGTAAAAGTCTTGTTTGGAAAATCATTAAGAAATATCCACGTTCAGGAGGTCATTGATTTCCAATCCAGGAACGGGGGGTCAGATGGCTGGTAACCCTTAGACATCATCAGCACCATTTCGTGGGTCTTTGTCCTTGAGCATGTTCCTGGGAAGAAGGGTCCTGACTTTCACCAGTCCAGAGAGAGTGGTTCATGACCCGACAAACGAATGTGATTTTTCTGTGCTCAGGAAGGCAGAAAAACACACCCCCTTGGAAAGAAACCGTAGAACATGATGAACCGCACCATATGACCTCGTCAGACAACAGCCCTGGTTGAGCCTGCTCTCCTGGTGTCATGAATAATACCAGATTCAGTTTCAGAAGGGTCCTCCCTTAGATGATCTCCCTGGTTATAACCCTGGTCCCCACTCTGTTGGCCTGAGGTTCCCACCCCCCTCTGCAAACTGCTGACACCGTGCTTTTCCCAGTACATCTGTTTAGTGGAACTTTCAACCAAACCCAGATCATATCTTTTTGGCTAACACTATCCTATAAATGGTGATAGTGCTCCAGACTCTCCTAATCAAATCCTGCAGGGTAAGTTGGGCTCAGGACCTGGGGCACAGACAGGGCTGTGGGGACATTGCTCAGTAACGTCATCCTGCCCGGAAACCCCCTTGGATGGGTGCAAGTCAGGCCTGTGATGGGCAGGTAAGGTGCAGGGGAGAACACAGGGAACTGAGGACTCAGGTGAGACCTACTACTCATGCAGGTAGCACATTTAGACCTTTACTCCTGCACCCAAATACAGGGAGGAGGACACAGGAGGCTGCATAGGAAGTTCTTAGGTACTATGGCACTTTCTTTCAACATTTTCAATATACAAGGAATCAAAAACTTTTTTAAAATATTCCTGGTCACTCTCAAACTCTGGGAAGCCCTAGGTCCAAGATATTTATTCACTCAGTCATTCAAGAAATGTTATTGTGCACCTATGATGTGCTAGACACTGGGAATACATGGTGGGCACAGTAGGTGGGGTCCTGCCTCCCAGAACTCCAGCCTGTGCTTGTGTGGGATGGAGAGAGGGGACTCAGAAGTGCAGTCAGATGCCGAGCTCCCAGCCTGTGGTAGGCATTCAATAACTCATATGTGTTTCCAAATTTAGCACCGACTGGGTCTTTACTTTGAATACACAGGGTAATATGGTTTCTTTTATATGACCAGGAAATAACTGATATTTAATTGCTGGTGTCCTACTTATCAAATGAGAATCATCTGAGAATTACAAAGAATTGTTTTTGTTGTTGCCACAATGATACATTGAACAGGCTAATTTCAATTACTATGAATACTTAGGCAACTAAATTGGGAATTAAACATTTTATTTGAAATACATAAGTGTGCATTTAAATATATATATATATATATATATATATATATATATATATATACATTTATATATGTGTCTCCAAGATGTTAGCCTCAAATGTGTGCATGCACACACAGAAAAGAAGGAAAGACAGATACCTACACATCTTTTTCAAAATATTGACCACGGAGGTTGGTTTCTCTTAGAGAACATTACGGTTACCCAAAGAACTTGACCACGGACACCATCAAAATCATTCAGTGATTTTCATTTGATTTTGTTGGCAGTAACTGAGGCTGCTTCATTAACCCTTCCCTTTAAAACCTGAAGTGTCATTCTGGAAAACGGATGGGAAAGGTTTTTGAGAGGGTTACTCTCTGCAATTTATCTCTCCCTTTGGAAATAGTTGCTTCAGTAATACACCCGACCTGAAATGCATTGTCTGCCCTTGGTGAAGGCACTCTGGGAGGTCATGGATCTCACAACTCTCAAATCTCTGCAGACTGCAGGATCTTTCCCAGTCCCGTGTGATAAATCAAATTAACGTCTCCAATTACACCCCGGGAAAACGACAGACAATTGGTTCAGAATGAGCTGGCCCCCTCGCCAATTACGACCTTTTTATTTATCGTATGTATCACGCCTGCCTTCTAGGCGTTTTTATTGGAGGTGTCTGTAATTAATGACATGGTTCATTAGTTAGAGGGTGGCTCAGGCAGCTCGGCCACACAGTAGTTCCCAGCACTGTGGGACTTAACTAATTCCACATGGCCCCAGATATTTCCCTAAGCGGGCCTTCGCGGGAATATTTTCATGTGTACACAGCAAATGACATATTTCCAACCGAGAGAACACAGTGGAGGTGTGGTGTGCTGCACCGTGTTATTTTTGGCCGATACGTCATTATTATCACAAGCTGCTTCTGTTCCTTAGGCTTTCCCCACCCTCGAGGTCCGTCAAACCCCGGTGACAGCATTGAGGCTTTTGATCAGCATGTTGCTCTGCCTGACTTACTGAGAGGAAAGGCACCACCTGCATCAGGTGAGCAGCGTAAGCTCATTGGTTTCCTCTGAATTAAATGCAGCCCAACCGGGCCTCACGCGGTGCGCTTTCCTCAATGGACCCCAGCTCTAGCTACCCAGGCCCTTGCCTGCAGTGCCTTCAGAGACACTGGCCCTGTCACAGACCTTGACTCAGGTGGAAGGGCCCAGACATCAGCAATTTAAAAAAAACCTCCCCAGGGTTAAGAGTCTCTGATATACTTGGACCCATGAGCCATCCTTTTAAAACAGTAGTTGGATTCAGCCTTGGTGGCTTCTCACTATACTCACATGTCCCCTAAGCCTCTTGTGCCCTAGAAACCCTGAAAGACCCAGCCCCTCACCTCATCTTTTTCCACACCCTGCCCGCCCCCCGGCATGACCCTGGCTGTGCCATGAATGTTCCTTCAACTCTGGCCTCTGCTCATGCTAGTCCCTCTGCCTCGTGTGCTCTTCCACCCTCCTTTGCCAAACTCAGTCTTGCTCATTGTTCAGGTTCCAGCCTGAATAGCATCTGCCAAGGACAACCTCTCTTCCCAGTTTAAAGTACTTCCCGGTGATTTGGGCAGCCTGTGACCTTCCTCCTCGATTCAGCATCACTTGTGCTCAGTAGCTCTTTGTATGGCATCCTCTCTCTATTGGGAATGGAGTCCCCAGGGCTGGGGTGGCCTGCCTGGCTCAGGGCTGGATACTCGCTAATTGGTCCTTCATGTGACAAAGAGGGGATCCTAAGTATTGACACGTTGAGGATGAAAGAATGCCTAGATAAATGGCCATGAAACCTCATAAAATGACACAGGATTCGAAGCAATTGAACCCACATGGACAAAACCTACAAACTTACCACGGACAGTGAGCATATGGGTAAAATGGTGACTCATTTATAAGCAATCTGCTTTCTGCTTTTGTAAAATAAAATTCACTCTCCGAAAGCTGAATGGAACGAAAGTGCTAGCAGTTTAGAAACTTTGGTTAACTTCTAACATGTTTGAATTTAAAGAAATTTTCATATAGTTTTTAGTGCCTCCACATGTCAAATATGAGAAATAGAAAAACAAGGTATTGAGAAATTTTGTTTTGTTGTATCATATCTCAGAAACCTCATGTCATAAACATGTCATATTAATTTCAAACATCTATATGAGCAGTTATTTGTCCCTCTCAGTGCCACTTTTGAGCACTTTAATTTTACACCTAACAGTCCTCCGTTCTCCACGGGGAATATAATGTTAAAGCACCAATAAGAAGAATGAAGAATTCACTTAATACAGAAATAAGATGTCTCTAACTCTGAGACTTTGGCACTTCCTGAGAATATATTCTTTACAAAAGAGAGGATGCTTGCACTTGTTACAGTAAGATACGATGGCTGTACCCTTCATCTGAATATTGGAGATGATTGCCTAATTGTGCAGAAGTGCCATGGATCAGGAGGGGAAAAAGCTCTAGTCTAACCTTGAATCTGCCCAAGCAGCTATGTGACCTTGGGCATGTGCTGTTTGTCCCTCAGCAGAGTGTAGGGGGTGGATACAGTGATTATCAAGTCCACGCCTGCACCCCCTCTTTTATGCTGATCTTTGAGATACTGGGTCCATCAGGAGGAAAGAGGAAACTTCAGCAATTCTGTTTCTAATAAACATCAAGCCTGGGTTAGGGATGGGGTGAGGAGAGGGAGGCAGTTGCGCTGGAATGTGGAACCCTCCAAACATTAGGTTTAGCCCTTGGGTGGAATGAACTGAGTCTTCCATCCACTGAGAGTACTTGGGGACAAGCCTTCAAGGAAAAGCCCTATGTCACTTGGTGGCAAATGATTTCAAGAGCTAGACCTACCTTTCTCCTCTGCCCCAGAGAATCCAAAGGAAACTCTGGAATTGGTTTGTTGAAGCCCAAAGCAACCATTCCCCACATGATGGGAACTTTTGCATGTCATGCTTTACCCACATGTCTGGACGGACAGAATAGACCTAACATTTTGGAAAAATGAAATGATATCAGCTATTCCAGGGATTTCAAGCTTGATTCCTTATTATTATTATTATTATTATTATTATTATTATTACAACTATTTAGGTAATTTTCTTGATCTCCACAAAGAAGCGTACGAAGTGATAGATGTCATTTCTCTTCTAATTTAGCTTTGGGAAAACATCTCAATAGTCACCACATCAGGAAAGCCAGCTCCTCCACAGCACCTCTCTTCACACTCAACCATGATTCTCCTCCTCGGACCTTTGCTTTCCTGGAGTGGCACCAGTCACTCTGTATAAGTATTGCATGTGTTAGTTTCCTTACTCTTTGCTCCATGTCCTGCCTAGACTTATGTGATCCAATATGACAGCCATCAGACACATGTGGCCATTGAGCACTTGAAATGCGGCTGATCCAAGTTGGGATGTACTGTTGATGTGAAATGCCCACTGGATTTCAGAGTTGGTAACAAAATATACCCAATTAAAATGTTCTTATATTGATTACATATTGAAATAAGATTTTAGGTATATCAGGTAAAGTAAAGATACTGTTACAATACATTTTTCTATTTCTTTTTAATTTTAAATGTGGCTTAAAATTTTAAATTAGAAAATTTAAACATTAGAAACATTCTAATTGCATATGTGGCTAGCATGAATGGCCTGCCAGACAATGCTGGTCTAGAAGGCCCGTGCTTTGGGCTCAGGGACAATTCTGTCTTGTTTACACCAGCTCTGGAACATCAGTTCTTGCACACCTGTGCACACATCTGATGCCCCTTCAACCACTAAATGGAAGCCCTGTTGATTAAAGGAAGCAAAATTTTATAGAAATTCCTATACAAATCCAAATCTAAAAGATGCCAGCTGTTAATTTTAGAGCTTGAAACTATTTATTTTTAGAGTTTGGGGCTGCATCTGTCAGATCACCACTTCCTTGAGGCCTCCTCCATGGCATCCCAGAGCATCCATTGTGATGCCCAAGCAACACATCCAGAAAACCAGCAGTTTCCAGGCTCCCTGTGTACTTCCCTGTGTTCCTGTGAATAGCCAATGCACACTGAGAAAGGTGAAGTCCTTACTGCAGACTGACGATAATTTTGGAACCTTGATACGTCATTACCTGGTCAGCATCATAAGCTACTCTCCAGGAGACCAAATTCTTTTACCAATTGTCCATTTCTCTGGCTTGAGACTTTGGCAAGCCACTGACCCTTGCGGGCCCGCACTTCCTCCTCCCTAAAGGACACGTAGCAGTACCCGAGATGGGTCCTTTGCTAGGTTGTTGTAAAGCTGTAGTGAAGTGATGACCAGCATAAGGACGCTTGGAATAATCATCACTTCTTGTACAGCAATGAAAAAGCAAAGAAAATAAAAGCCCCTCCTTTTGTCACTAGTAAATTGAAACCTTTTTGCGTACACAGAGGATATGCAGAAACTCCTTTGGAAGGATAAAAACAAAACTTGTTTCCTTAAGGGAATCACACTTGCTGCAATTTCTTTCCCTGTTTTCTGAGAAAATGTCTCTGATGTTAATAAAGAAAATGTCAAGAATACTCACCAGACAATGGTGGACACTAGCTGGGAAAGGAGTTGGTGTTGATGTAGAAGAGACTGTGGAAGAACTATCCATGTCAGCCCCTTCGCCAACTGACCGCCCCATGGGGGAAGGCAATCCAGCGAGTGAACTGTGAGTTATTATATATATTTTAGCCAAATTTGTATGTATATATGCATTATATATGTGTATATATGTGTATGTATGTGTATGTATATGTGTATATATATGTATGTATGTATAATATATAGAATATATGCATTATGTATACGTACTATATATATGTTATAGCCAGAAATGTTTAACAAACAAGAAGGTTCATTGCCTGGAAGTTTATTCTTTACAATTCATTTTTAGACACCATGTCAATAAGAATTCGTGACATAATACTGGGTATACATTTAAGTGCCCTATTTTTCAAATGGAATTGCAAACAAAGACTGGTGTGCTTTGCCTACGTCCACATGTTAAATCTGGCAAGAGATGCTGTTTTCCAAATCTTCAACATGTGTGGCAAATTTTTAGGCCCAAAGCCAAATAAAAAACCGGGGGGGGGGGTGTAGATGAATATATATATAAATTCCTTCCATCATGTAGTTACTTTGTGGTGCAAATTATTGCTTATTAATAAAGATCTAATTTTCCCAGCCCTTCCATGAGAATAAATGCTTAATTTGTATCGCTACAGCTTTGGGGAATTTTTGCCCCCCCCCCCGCCAGATAGCTCTGCAGCCCTAAGTTTACCTCAATAGTTCAGTGAGAGTAAAAATTATTTTTCCTAAGAATCTATGGCTTAGTTAGAAACATAATCTAGACACTTGTCCTTTGAGGATTTCAGATGTTTTGGGTTGATTTGTTTGTCCTAATAGAATTTCACCTGAAGTCCTTGTGCAACTAGCAAAGTTATCTTTGTCAACTGATAATGTGGGGGCAGTATCGATATTATATTCATGCATCTCAGCCTTTAGCTGAGGCAACTAAAACATCCAACAATGACTGTTCCAAGGGTGTAAGGTGTAAGATTCAGCCGTAACCTTTTTCTTTGGCAAAGGTGAGAATATAAGTGATTCTAAAATAATTTAGATGACTCAAAGGGTGCCCTTCAAATCAGGTGAGCAGGCATCTGGATTAGAGCTGGGACTCTCCAAGTCTTGGTGGCAAAGAGATGGTGTCTATATGTTTTATAACCCAAACATTATTTTTCCCCTTTTTTATTTTTTTATATTTTTTTAATATATATTTTTTATTGATTTCAGTGAAGAAGGGAGAGGGAGAGAGAGATAGAAACATCAATGACAGAGAATCATGATCAGCTGCCTCCTGCACACTAGGGATCAAGCCTGCAACCCAGGCATGTGTCCTGACCAGGAATCGAACCATGACCTCCTGTCCCCAAACCTGGACCTGTGCAGTGTTCTCTATTCCAGGTCTCCTCTCAGCCACTTAGCCATATTGACTGGGCTGATCCAAACATTATTGCTTACCAACTGGTATATCAATAATGTGCACCAGGCCAGCGGTCTCAACCTGTGGGTCGAACGACCCTTTCCCAGGGGTCGCCTAAGACCATCCTGCATATCAGATATTTACATTACAATTCATAACAGTAGCAACATTACAGTTATGAAGTAGCAACGAAAATAATTTTATGGTTGGGTCACAACTTGAGGAACTGTATTTAAAGGGCCAGAAGGTTGAGAACCACTGCACTAGGCAAATACATATAATAGGAATGAATGGGGTGGTATAAAGCTCAAATAAAACTGCCTTTAGATTTTTGGTCCTTTATTTCTACATTTGCCTCGTTTTCTATATAAATGCAGGCTGTGGCTTAGCAAGTATTTATTCTGTGGATGAATATAAATGCATCCTCCTTCCTCAGAGCTGGTACCCAGACCCAGTACAACAACTGGCCTCACACTGGATGTTCACTGTTTTCCAGTCATATCGTGAACAAGTGGCGAGTAAAGGCTGGTCTTTTCCATCTGGGGAGAAATGAGCGCCCCTGAACCCAGTCTTTTCTCCCAGGCAGCTGGGTTGACCATTCACTCTCATGGAGTATTTTCTTTTCAGACTGAAATCTAGGTTGCCTCAGACCCTTGTCCTCACATAGTAAGTAAGGTTATTTTCTCACACCCCCCAGTTGTTGTGCCATCCCCAAACCTGGGCCTGAGTGGAGCTCTGTGTCCCAGGTCTCCCCTTGGCTTATTTCCCCATCGTCCCCGGGCTGCGTCTCCAGGCATGTGAATAGCAGTGAACTGCCACAGTCTCCTGCGTCATTTTTGACCCGTTGGCCCAAGCTGAGGGTCTCATTAATTCTGGGCCCTCTGTTTTCGGAGGACAGTGTTGCCCTCATTGTCCCACTGGGCATGGCTTTCTAAACCTGTGAGAAAGCTAGTTTTCTCCCAATCTTTATTTTGGGAGGCTTTTTCTCTGGGTGACGGTAATTCTATGATGAATATCTTTCTTTTGCTGGAGGATGCTGGCTTCTGGGCATGTAGCATTCATCTCTGTTTCGAGGTTTCACACCCCTTTGCAGTGGTCTTTTCCAACTGAATTGGCAACGCTCTTACCGTCAATGAAAATAATAAAGATTAATCATCAGTGGCTGCATGGGCTTTGGTGGATCATTAATCACCGAGCTTCCGCATTGTGCAGCACTATTGGACCCACCCTGCCTATTTCCGCGGCACAGATCCATCATCGCTGCCTGCTGAGGACACGCTCTCCCCAGCAACGTGGCTGCTCGCAGCGTCTGCTCTGGGCCTGCGTCTCATCCGAACCGTTTCTCTCCTGTGAACTCTTACTTGCTGCCTGACACAGAGAGAGCCTGCCGTAGGGGGTGCCTGGCACATGCTGATCTAATCTTGAACAGATCATGGTGTGCGTTATCTATGCTTTCAGCCTTCTTAAATTCTAGACCGTTTTTTATTATTTCCAGCAATCAGTGTGAAAAAAAGCTCCCACTCAGTGGGTGCTTCTGACTTGCCCTTCCTATGCACATGCATGTTACGTTCACCTTTCTGTCTGCTCCACACCAGGCCTCTGAGGTGTGTGTACCACTGTGGTGCCTGTTTTGTAGATTAAGAGGTGAAAGTGGTGAAGAAGTAAAGAAAGTGATGTGATTCAAGGGCACAGCACCAGTAGTGTTGTGTTTTGGTGTTGTTGAAACAATAGCTATTCGCAAGGCTTTGCAACCGAACCCAGCCCCTCCACAGATTAACCTACACGAGAAAGGCGATCACGGTGTTCTCATGCATTCCTGACCTTCCCCTCCTCCTTTCTCTCTGAAACTCATAAAAATGGCCCCTGATTCTCCCATTAGTCTTGCTGGCTCTCACCCTTTCTCAGTTAGAGATACTAAGCCAGCTGACTCTGAGCCATTGGCTCACAGAATTGTGTGTGTTGCGTTGGGCAGAGAACTGTCACACAACTGCTTCTCAGCACTCCGAATTTCATTGACTGGAATGAGCTCGGAGGCCCCTCTAGAGCAGCATGGATCCAATCATTCACATACAATTAACATTCGAAACGGGCGCCGGCCCGTGAGTGCCGAAAAGCTACAAAGATGCCTGTGTGGGTCTCTTTAACCCTTTTCCACTAATGAAAGTGTTCATCTGTGATCAGTTTACCATTGTATTTTCTCAAAGTAAAGCTGGTAATGAAAAGCCGAAATGTCATCCGGACAAAAACTCTTTGGCCAGCGTTCCCAATCACCCAATAAGTTAAGGAAACAGTTAATGAATTAAACAGAGTGTAGGAAGTGGACATAAATTAACTAAGCTTCTGTATATTGTTTTAACTTTAAGCGACATTATGAACACTGTAAGCACCCAGGAAAGAAAACAGCCCAGCCAGGTCCATTCCCCTTTGCCGACTCCCAGACACCCCCATCCCAGGAGAACTTAATTAAAGTCTCTTGTGTTACTCTCACCGTTGCTGCCTCCACAGCGACTCTGTTGAAAGGAGTTCTGCCCCAATGATGGGTCAAGGTGTGAGTGAGCATACATTAACTGGTGAGCTAGCAGCTCCAGGTCAGAATGGGGGACCTCAGCTCGGGCATGCCTTTCACCCCTGGGAATCCCAGGGGCACCCTAAGCCTCTCCTCCTCTGGTCTGGGAATTGAAGCTCAGCTCTGACTGAAAGAAGAGCATGACAAGTGGTGTACTAAGTTGGGAGCCTGTGGCTCAGGCGGTCACGTCCAGTAGGGGACTTAGGGCATACTCGGGAGAAGAGCGGTGCTCTTCCCGATGAACTCCTCCTCTGCAAAAACTGGCCGCAAGCTACCGCTGAGGCTGATTTTATTTCATTTACTATTTACTCTATTTCACAAATAACACATGTTCCTTGTTGAAACATTAGAAAATTCAGATGAGCAACAATTAAGTACATAGCACCACTGAGATCCTGCCCACCCTCCCATTCCACCGAGACAGCCTGTCAGCATTGTGCTGAATGCCTTTCATGTCTTTTTGCTTTTGAAAGAGTGTACAAATGTTCACTCTTACACCCCGCTTCACACACAAATGGAATCAAATGCTTTAGACCCTGTCCTCTTCGTATAGCTTAAAACATCTTTCCGTGTCAATTAGTGTGACTGGCTTCTAGTTTCTAGGTCAAAATGAGACTAGAATGGGCAGCCTCCCCTTAGCACTTGTGCATCTGCAGCCTGGTCCATCCAAGAGAATGATGAAGGCTGACACAGTGTGTGACTAAATGTTTTAAAGTTGTGAAGCCAGCCTATAAGGTGCTCCATAAAAAAAATGTTTTATCCTCCAATCTAGATAAATGTGACTCTGCAAGGACCTGGAGGGTCAGGTTCAAATTTAGCCTCCTTGGACCTCTCGGGTTCCATGCTGGAATGCAGTGATGCAAGGTGAGCTCCTATTCCCTTTGAGCCCTTCCCAAACACAGCTGATTCTATACAAGCAGAGCCTCCTGTGTCCACATGTCCAAATTCTGTGTATACTGCCTGCAAACAGCTCCCCCTTAAGCCTAGGGCAGAGCACATTGGTGGCCCAGGCGATCCCTGGGAGATGGACCTCGGAGCTCAAGGCCTTTCCCAGGTCCTGAGCATCTGGGGCGTGGTCTAGAGGGAGGAGCACAGGATAGGCATGACCCCTTGGTTCAAGGCTCCCTCATTCTGAAAGGAAGGTGGAGGCTGGCTGGAGATGGGCCAGAGGAGTTCACCCAAAGTGGGGCTCAATGCTGGGCAGAACTGGTGATCAGCATCCTTGCGCGCTCATGTTCGTACACTTCTCCAATTCTTTCCACGGGTTAGAAGCATGTTCGTTGAATCAAAATATGACCATTTTAAGGCATCTGTAATGGATGACATTTCTGAAAGCTGGTTCCACTTCACAATCCCAGTGATTGGATAGGAAAGTGCTTGTAAGTACATGCCATGAGCACATCTACCTTGAATAATCTAATTCTTTTCACAAGTTTGATGGGTCAACATGGAATATTACTGATTTAGTTCACCTTTCTTTACTTAATATGTGACTGATCCTTTTTCACATTAGTATTTCATCTTCTGTAAATTAATAAATCACATCTTTTAGCTTCGTTTTGGGTGGCTTAATTTGTTCTATTTAGGTTCTTGATACATTAAAGATATTATTCCTTTGGCATATCTATGAACAAAATGTATTCTTGAACAAGGTAAATTATGTTTGTTCCTACTACCCTTTTCTGGATCCATGTCCTCTCAAGGATGAGTTCAAAAAATGAGCCATTTTGAGATATCAATAATGCCAGACTCAATGACCTGGTTATGTAGGTCAATTCAACTTAACAAATACTTGTTCATCACCTGTATGTGCTTGGCAGAGTAACAGATAGGATTCTACTATTACATTAAAAATTATTGCAGCTCAATATTGAAACAGAATGGAGTTAATGATATAGGAACATGAGAATATTTTTGAATTCTCCACTATTCTCTACTTACTACTAGGGTTGAGTGCCTAGATATACAGACGTGAATTACAAAATAATTATAGTTTTTGTTTGATATCTGAATTCATGTGTGCTGTATTTTCTTGTGGACCTAAAACATTTTCAAGGATTATTTAAATTACCTACAATTTTCACCTTATATAATGGGGTTAGTCCTGTAATTATGAGACACCTCTGTACACAAATAATTTTGAGAAAAGAAATAATAATAGTAATATTAATAATAAAATGACAACATCAATACATTGATGGACATGGAAGAGGAAAATACTAAATCTTATTAACAGGGAAATATTAAGCCCCCATGAGAAACTCTATCTTGAGAGAAAGGCATTTAGTGAGTTAGAAAATATTGACTGTCTATTTATTTATTTTTAATATGTCTTTTTTCATTGATTTCAGAGAGAGGGAAAGATAGAAACAGATTAGCAGAAACATTGATTGGCTACCTCCTGCATACTCCCTACTAGGGATAGAGCCTGCAACCTCAGCATGTGCCCTGACAGGAATTGAATGGTGACCTGGTTCATGGGTTGACACTCAACCACTGAGCCACACTGGCTGGGCATGAATGTTTACTAGGTATAGGTCAGATGGCATTCACTGTGCTAAATGAATTGCATTGTCTCACTTAATCATCAAGAAACTCCTTCTATGAGATGGGTCCCTTAAAATGATTTTACATTCCCCATTCTGCACATGAGGAAACAGGCAGTGAGAGACTGAATAACCTGTAAGAGGTGGCACAGGTAGCAAAAGGACAACAGTGGATTGTTCTGCTGGGTTCTGGAACCTGTATTCTTATCTCTTACTCTGAAATCTCTACTGCCTCCCATGAAGGTCCGTGACATTCAGGGCAAATTCTGGAAGGAAGATGTAGAGAAGGAGCGGGGGAGAGGAAATACAAAATCTATGTGTGAAATGGAGCTGTAAATCCAGAAGACAATGGCAAATACTTGGCATTGGGCACAACAACCCCCTCCAGGGTACATAGTTTTCCTTCCTTTCAAAAGTGCATTAACCTTGGACTCGCTTTCAAAACTTCCCTACAGATAGTCAGCGCCAATCAGGAGAAATTACTCTATTCTAGGATTACCACGGAAGTGCTTAACCTGAGGCTCAAGGATTTTCTGGGTCTATGTTTAGAGAATATGATAAAAGTGAATATTTGTTTAAATGTGTTTATTCTCTGGAGAGGCAACCCATAGCTTTTAGCAGATTTTAGCAATAGGATCCCTGACCCAAGAAAGATTAAAAACTACTAATTAGGACTGAAGAAAACTCTGGGGTATATTAAGAGATAGCTGCAACCAAAATAAGGAACAAAGTCTGAGGATCTTAAAAAAATATGTATTAAGCTTATGACATGTGATGATCTCTACCCTTTTTTATTTATAAATTGAAGGGAGCTGCTGCTACAAAAGATTTGGAAGCCACTTAAGTGGATGAAAAACTAGATGGTGTTAAGAATTTGAGGCTTTATTCATATGCAAAGAAACGGAATGGTTTTATTCTATGGGTTTCTTATGTTATACGATGTTATGATTTTATGTTGTACTAGAGGCCTGGTGCACAAAAATTTGTGCACTTAGGGGGGTCCTTCAGCCCGGCCTGTGCCCTCTCACAGTCTGGGAACCCTTGAGGGATGTCCACCTGCTTGCTGGCTTAGGCCTGCTCCCCAGGCAATCAGGCCTAAGCTGGCAGTCAGACATCCCTCTGGCAGCCCGGGAGCTCTCGGGGGATGTCCACTTGCCAGCGGGGAGCAGGCCTAAGCTGCAGTTGGACATTCTTAGTGCTGCTGAGGAGGCAGAAGAGGCTCCCACCACCACCGCTGTAGTGGCAGCCATCAGCCTGGCTTGTGGCTGAGCAGAGCTCCCCCTGTGGGAGTGCACTGTTACCAGGGGCAGCTCCTGCATTGAGCATCTGCCCCCTGGTGGTCAGTGTGTATCATAGTGACCAGTCATTCACAGTCATTCTGCTATTAGGGTCAATTTGCATATTACCATTTTATTATATAGGATAGAGACCTGGTGCATGGGTGGGGGCCAGCTGGTTTGCTCTGAAGGGTGTCCTGGATTAAGATGAGGGTCCCGCTGGGGTGCCTGGCCAGGTTGGGTGAGGGGCAGAGGGCCATTTTCAGGCTAGCCACAGCCCCTTCAGGGAGGGGGTCCTTCTGTGATGCCTGGACAGCCTGGGTGAGTGGCTGATGGCTGTTTACAGGCTGGCCACAGCCTCTTCAGGGTGGGGGTCCCTGCTGCAGTGCCTGGCCAGCCTGGATGAGGGGCTGAAGGCTGTTTTCAGGCTGGCCACAGCCCCTTCAGGGAGGGGCTCCTTCTGGGGTGCCTGGCCAGCCTAGATGAGTGGCTGATGGCTGTTTGCAGGCTGGCCACAACCCCTTCAGGGTGGGGGTCCCTTCTGGGGTGCCTGGCCATCCTGGGTGAGAGGCTGAAAGCCATTTTCAGGTTGGCCAAGCCACCAGCAGGGACCCTCACCCCATGAGGGTATGGCCATCCTGGGTGAGGGGCTGATGGCTGTTTATAGGCTGGCCACAGCCCCCAGCAACCCAAGCTTCCAGTGAGGCTGGCTGGAAGCAGGTATCTGGGGTTTATTTATCTTCTATAATTGAAACTTTGTTGCCTTGAGCAGAGGCCACAGCCTGCCTATGCCGGCATTTTCCTCCATCACCAGGGCAACAAATCCTCTTGTTTACTCTAGCTCTGAGGCTGCTGCCCACCATCTTGGTTGGGTTAATTTGCATATAGGTGCTCTGATTGGCTGGTGGATGTGGCTTGGGATGTAGCAGAGTGACACAATTAGCATATTACTCTTTTATTAGATTAGATGGTCTTTAATCTATCTACTAGAGGCCCGGTGCACAAAATTCATGTGCAGGGGGAGTGTGTGTCCATCAGCCCAGCCTGCACCCTCTCCAATCTGGGAGCCCTAGAGATATGTCCAACTACCCATTTAGGCTGGTGGGATCAGGCCTAAATGGGTAGTCAGACTCCCTCTCACAATCTGGGACTGCTGGCTCCCAACCGCTCTCCTACCTGCCTGCCTGATTACCCCTAACTGCTCTGTCTGCCAGCCTAATCACCCCCTAACTGCCCTCCCCTGCCAGCCTGGTCACCCCCAACTGCCCTCCCTTGCCAGCCTGGTCGCCCCTAACTGCCCTCCCCTGCCGGCTTGGTTCCCCCCATCTGCCATCTTGTGTCTACATGGGAGAGGCCATCTTTGACCACATGGGGGAAGCCATCTTGTGTGTTGGAGTGGCGGTCCATTTGCATATTACTCTTTTATTAGATATGATGCCCCATCGAATGGAGCTAGCCATGGCCCATTCCCATGAAGACATTTCAGGATGTAGTTTTGATTCATATTTGGGACATGATTTCTTCAAAGAGGAACCACACCAGCTAGAACCAATCAGGATTTGGAGACAGAGAGCTTTGCCTTCTGAGCCAGAATGGTCTCTCATACTTATTTTCCTTGAAGCATTTGAACACATGTTCATCCGGCTTGTGAAAAGAATGAAGTCAAAACTCTATGAAAATAAACCCGTTATTGTCTAACTACCTGATTGTGCACATAGCAAAACTGAGGGGAAAAGGGCCATATAGTTAGTCAGTATTAGAGCTGGGCAACATTAGACTATAATCCAGACCCTAGGTTCCCAGTCCAGTGTCCAAATAAGAATCCTCTTTATAATTTATGAAGTATGTTCATATCCTTAGTACCCATTAATCCAGGTGCTGTATTCTTACAAAGGCTTATGATCAGTCCCTCCAAAGCACAAGAGAATGGACTTGCCTACTCACCAAAAGGCATGACTCACTGTGGCTTCCAACTTGGCTCTGTGCCCCGAAGGTACATGAGTGCATCCCAAGGGGTATGTATGCACAGGGAGATTTAGAAGAATATGTTCCCACACCCTCTACTATAATCTTTGCTAAAATCGATTTAATTGAGGATACACCAGCAGTTGAGACAGGTCTTAGTCTGAGTTCCCCCAGCAGCGGGCATAGTTACAAACCATTAGTTTGGAAGGCGATCCCAGGAAACACCTGTGGTAGAGTGGGGACAGGAGATGGGGAAGGAAAGGCAGCCTATGAAATGTGTGTTTGTCAAGCCTCAGTCCCGCAGGGGGGACTCTGAGAGCCTCACAGTAGGACATGCGCTGGGAAGGGATGGAGATGTGGGCTGTGTAGACTGAGCAGGCTCCAGGTTCCAGGTAAAGTCATGGAGGGGACATGTGTGGAGCATTGGTAGCTCTCAGAAAAGGCATCATGCCCAGTCTCTTTCCCACCTGCCCTTTTACAGTCACTCTTCTGCTCCATTACACGAGAAGGGCCGGCCTCTTACACCTGTTCCTAGCGTGATGTGCTGCCCGAGATGTACAATGTGTCAGGGTGCCAAACAAAGGGACAACTTGGAGTGCTCAAACTTCTCTATGCATGCACCATAAGCCTACCCCTACTGAGTTTATTTTATTTTTTTAAATATATTTTATTGATTTTTTACAGAGAGAAAGGGAGAGGAATAGAGAGTTAGAAACATCGAGGAAAGAGAAGGACTGGGGATGTGCCTGCAACCAAGGTACATGTCCTTGCCCAGAATCAAACCTGAGACCCTTCAGTCCGCAGGCCAACGCTCCATCCACTGAGCCATACCGGCTAGGGCCCTACTCAGTTTATCAAGAGATGCATTACCAATAAAAGTATACATTTTATCTGTCTAATAATATTTTATATAAATGTGTAATATGTTTATATTTTAATCAGTTATGTATTAGTACTACATAATAAAAATTCCACCCAGAAGAATTTCTTATTTATAAATTGAAGGTCATAGGAAATTCCAAATTCTAGGTTTTATACATATTTGTGTCACAGAGTATTATGATAGGTAATCAATAGGAGTCTTGTAAACATGGAAACAACATTGCATTAGTATTCAATTCCATAGAAAAAAAAGAAGAAAAAAACATTTCAAGAAAAATACAAAATTTCTCGGTCAAAGACCTTGTTCATTTATATTTTAAATGGTGGGTTTCAAATCACCAATGTATTTATATTTCATTGGATATATTTTAGAATAGTAAAACATTTCTATTATAAAATTTTAATAGTTTCAATATGCTGTAACTATTTAAACATGTTGAGAAATGTTAGTTGTTGGATTAAAAAGGCAAAGGGTCATATATAAGTTTTTAAAGTTTTTTTAGGGAGTGGTATAGGAGCAAGAAAATTTAGAAATGTCCTGATCTTGAATACTTTTTTGCCTTTTTTTTCTCCATTAGGCAAATCAGTGGTTCTCACCCATCTTATATTGGTGGCGTATTTGTAACGTGTGTATGGTAAAATGTAGTACATAAAGAACACACGTAGCCCAGCCAGTGTCACTCAGTGATTGAACATTGACCCATGAACCAGGAGGTCACGTTGCCATTCCTGTCAGGGCACATGCCTGGGTTGCGGGATCCATCCCCAGTAGGTGGCATGCAGGAGGCAACCTATTAATTATTCTCTCTCATCATTGATGTTCCTCTCTCTCCATCCCTCTCCCTTCCGCTCTCTGAAATCAGTGATAATAATAAAAAGACATTGTTTACATTGGAAATGTAGAGATCAGTGATTTGTCGCCAAGTGAAACCTCAGGTCACCATCGCCATATCAACAGAACGTTCCAAGCCCCCAGAGCCCCAGCTTGTGCCTGAGGGTTCTCCCCACCCCAGGAGAGAGACCCTGATCGGGATCTTTGTGGAACGCATTTCCTTGCCTTCCTTTATGGTTCTGTCAGCAGCATGCATTCCTGAGCCTTCTAGTCTTGCCTGTTACCCCCACCCTGTGTTTTATGTAAGAAGATCCATGCTGCATAGATTCTTGAGGACACAGCTTCTCTCACTCAGCAGTTCGGGCTGTTCATCCAGGTTGACGCATTGTCCTTGCCACGATAAGGCAGATATTCCATCTTATAAATATACCACCATTTATTTATTTATTCATCTTAATGCTAATAGACTTCATGGGTTGTTTCTATCTCTGGGCTTATATGGGTAACAGGTATATGAGCATTCCTGCGCGTGTCTCTGGTGCATACTTGCTCACACGTCTGTTGACAATATGTCTAGGGCTGAAATTATTAGGTCATATAGTAAGTGTAAGTTCAGGTTCAGTAATCAATGCCAAGAAGTTTGTTTTATAGTTGCCGCATTAATTTTTACTCCAGTCGGCAGCATCTGAATGTCCTCATTAGTTCTCATTCATTCTCACACTTGCTATTGTGCAACTCCTTAAGCCATTCTGATTGATGTGCCCCAGTACCTTATTGTGGTTTTAATTTATAGTTTCTTGTTTATGAAAAACGTTGAGCATCTTTTTGTATGTTTATTAACCTTTTGCATATCCTCTGATGAAATAGAGCCTCTTGTCCATTTTTCTGTTGGGTGATCATATTAATTTATATATTAATTTATCTACACTAATAAAGGATAAAGATGCAAATTGACTAAGCCTTGGTGACACCCCCCAGCCAATCAGGAGTGGGGATGCAAATTAACCCAACAAAGATAGCAGGTTAATTTGCATACACAGGCACTGAGTGGCTGGGGGTGGGGCGTTTCGCACCGCCTCAGCCACTCCAGGCCTCTGGGCAGCGTGGGAATGCAGAAAGGCGGCTCTGGCCCGAGCGAAGGTGGAGCCGGCAGCCAGGGGAAGGAAGGCCCATTCCTGCACACATCTTCATGCATCGGGCCTCTAATATATGTAGGATTGACAGACTTTGTCCATATCTTCTCCCAGTCTTTATGCTACATTTTCAGTCTTGTAAGGACGTCTTTTGATGGAGGGCAGTTTATCACTCTTTGTTTGTAGAGTTACTGCTTTTTTGCACCCATTTAAATCCCCTTTCCCTACTCCAAGGTCATGAAAAGACTCTCCTGTATGGATCCCAGAAGCTCTGTTGTCTTATTGTCACTTTTACTTCTCCAGCCCTCCTAGAATTGATTTTTCTGCGTACATGATATAGGGGTAAAGGTCTTTATTTGATATAAAGAGCAAATTGATACAGCCCAGCTTATTGAAACTGCCCTTCCCCTGCTGATTGGTGCAAGTTTGGCCTAAACCAAGTATCTGCATACGTGGAGGTCTGTTTCTGGGGTCTTTTTTTTCTGTGCCATTGTTCTATTTGGTGATTCTTGTGTCATTATTACCCTATCTCATTAACCAGGCATTTAATGTTGTTGCACTATTCTTTCCACTTTTTTTACCCCATCATAATTGCATTAGACTAATTTTGTCCTTCGTATTTCCATAGACATTTTAGAATCAGCTTGTCCATTCCTACGAAGATGGCTAGGATTTTGACAGCGTTCCATTAACTATATAGATTAGAATTAACCTCTGTAAAGATTGAGGCTTCTGATCTGTAAACATGTGTATTCCTCAAGTTACTTAGACCCTCCTTTAACTTAAGTAACATTGTATGATTTTCCGTGTGGATATCTTACACATTGTTTGACATGCCCCGCACCCAGGTATGGGATGTTTCTTAATGCCATTATAATCCATAAAGTTCTAAATTATTTTTGCAATTTTAAGAATTATTTTTGTAAACTTTTTAAAAGTTTTTAAGTTTTTTGTGTTTGAATAAATTTAGATAGAAAAACAACATATTTCTTTCATATTGTCCTTATATCTAGCAATCTTAATAAATTTGTTCTAATAGTTTGTAGACTCTCTTGGATTCTATAACTGTTATAATTATTTATCTGGAAATAATAGTAGCTTTGTTCTTTCGCTCATTATGCATCTTGATTATTTGTCTTGCCTTTTTGCACTACCAGGATGTGTGACAATGAGAGCAGAGCCGTGCTAATGGGCATCACTGTATCCTTCCCCAGCCCAGAAAAAAGAGTTCTTAACATCTCACTATTGATGAAAATATATGCCTGTCTTTTGTAGATGTTTTTATTAGATGAAAGAATTCCTATCCTCTTTAAAGCTTGCTATGAGTTCTGAATTGTAAGTGGGTGTTGAATTTTATTAAACACATTTCTACATGTATTGAGACACTCATTTCCCTCCATTTATTCTGTTAATATAGTGGCTTACATTGCCTGATTTCCAAATGTTAAAGCAACCTTGAATTCCTGGCACAGTCCCAAGTTGGATGTGATGTGTTATCTTTTCCATAATTAGTAGGTCAGGCTTGTTAATATTTTGCTTAGGATTTTTTCTCTATGTTCATGAGAGAGACCGGCCTGTAATTTTTCTTTCTGTGATGTCCTTGCGAGGTGTTGCTCTCAGGTTGCTCTGGCCTCATAAAAAGGGTTAGGAAGCATTCCCTCTCTGTCCTGCCAAAGAGCTCGCATTCCGTTTTTCTGTCTCTCCGGGCGTCCCTCTGGTTTTCTCACGGGTCCTGTTTTCCACTTCACTTTGCAGTTGTGTTTAATGTGCTGTTAAACTGTTCATTTCAGTGACTCTACAGTTCAATTTTGTTTCTATTTATTTCATTTCATAACTTCCTGTTGCCTGCTGAGATTTTGAGTATTATCTTTTTGAACAAAGCTCATCTTTGAGAATCTCGTTATCTAATGCTCTCTGGATTTATTTCTGTTATCTGTTTTTCCTTTTCCTTTTTTTTTCTTTTCAAAAAGCTTTATAATTTCATTTGGTCCAACGCATGAGAGAGGGCTTCAGGGTGGTTAAAAGAAAGGCTAGTAGTTTTGGGAAGAGGCTCAGGTAAAAGCCAGACACCAGGGGGATGCAGAGGGGCCCCTCAAAGGCCTCTGGGCTCCAAAGGCTCCTAGTGGTGCTTGAGGGTGAGCCTTTAGAAGAGATCGCACCCAGCCCCGCCTGGGGGTGGGCAGCCTGCAGAGGTGAGCCAGGTCTAGCCCATCTTCTTGATGCGTTTCACCTCCTCACCCCGGAAGTGGTTCTCCAGGAAGTCATATAAGCTGAGAGTCTGCGTGGATAGAACCCTGGGCCTGCAGCTCCAAAAAGGGCCTGGCTCAGGTTCCTCTCCAAGGCCAGGGAGGCTTCCATGGCGCCTGAGTTTCGCTCACTCCTCTTGGGAAGGCTTCAGCACGGCCTGGAATCGAATGTGGCCACCGCGTTTGTTTTGCAACTTTAAGAGCCACTCAGCGCCCTGCCGCTGCTTCTCAGCCCTGCGCCCCCTCGAGAGCCACATCGTCCAGAGAGAGGTAGGTGTGCGAGAGCCACGGGTGCAGGTGGGCCAGGTGGTTGGCCGCAGCCTCCCCTCAGTGGAATAATTCTGACGAATTTGGGAGCTCGTGCTTGTTTGACAATTAGGAGTTAAGGTAGCAAAGAAACTCGTGTGTTGGCTGGTCTCGGAGGTGGTTCTGCAGGTGGTGAGTGAATAAGAGCAGGAGAGTGGTAGAGGGCTGGAAGGAGGGGCGTCCCTGGGTCTGTTCCTTCCAAACAAGAGACAGAATCCAGGTCCGCAGAGGGCACTCCCTCGCTTGGTTTTTTATTCCATTGCCCTGTCTCCTTGCCTGGGAAGGAGAATCAGGCCAAGTCACAAGACTACCCCAGATCGGTGATGTGGAAAAACAGTCTCCTTGGCTTGATGGGATGAGCAGCAAGCACACTGCAAAGGGCAAAGGTCAGGAAAGGCGCAATCCACCTGCATTTCGATGGATTAATTCCAGGTTCCGACAGTGAGTGGGAATTCATCTTCTTGGAATGAATCACATTTCCCGATTACGCATTTTCATCTCACCACTCATATCTTATTTGTAACACATCATAGCAAATTTCAGATTTATAGGGGAGTTTCACTGGTTAATACACATTTTCAGTACCACCTTTATGCTTAACACCTTATTTTTATTATTTTTAATTCTTTATTATTTAAAGTATCACATATGTCTCCCTTTTCCCCGACTGACCTCTCCCAGCCACTCCCATCCCCCTCCAGCACATGCCCTCACCGCCTAGTGTCTGTGTCCATTCGTTATGCTCATATGCATGCATACAAGTCCTTTGGTTAATTTCTTACCGCCCACCCTCCCCTGCCTTCCCTCTGAGGTTTGTTGGTCTGTTCAACGCTTCTCTATCTCTGGATCTATTTTTGTTTATCAGTTTATGTTGTTGATTGTATTCCACAAATGAGTGAGATTATGTGATATTCTTCTCAGACTGGCTTACAGGTGTACTGGTTAACAATGTGGATTTTGTAATCAAAGAAAACACGATAATTTCAAGAGAAACATCAAAAGTGCTGTATTCAAAGTAATGTCCATCACTAGCTGCACATTTCCCCCATCTTTCAGATAATTTGTGGATGCCGTCCCAATAGAACGTTTCTTGTTTTGAGGCAAACCATTCAGAAGCCTAATTTTCCACTTCTTCGTATGTTTTGAAGTGCTGCTCAGAAAGTGTGTGTGCCATCAATTGGAACAAGTGGTAATCTGAAGGAGCAAGGTCCGGTGAATACGGCGGGTGGGTTAATACTTCCCAGGCAAGATCTTTTAACGTGTCTTTAACTGGTTTTGAAGTGTGTGATGGTGCGTTATCATTAAGCAAAATTGCTCTGCCGTGTCTTCTGGCATATTCTGGTTGTTTCATGATCAAAGCGTGGTTCAAGTTGATTATTTGTTGTCCGTAGCGATCAGTATTAACAGTTTCACCTGGTTTTAGACGCTCATAATACACCACACCTTCCTGATCCCACCAAACACAGAGCATTGTCTTCTTTCTGAAGCGATTTGGCCTTGCAGTCAATGTTGATGGTTGACCTGGATCAACCCATGAATTTGTGCGTTTGGGATTCTCAAAATAAATCCACTTTTTGTTGCCAGTCACAATTCGCTGGAAAAAAGACTTTCTTTCATGCTGTTGAAGCAACATTTTACTTATAACTTTCCCGTTTTCTATTTGTCTTTTGTTCAGTTGCTGTGGCACCCATTCTCCTTCCTTTAAAATCTTTCCCATTGTTTGTAAACGATCGGAAATTGTTTGCTGAGCAACATTTAATCTTTCTGCAAGTCGTTTTTGAGTTTGACACGCCTTTACCCAATAATGTTTGTAATTGTTGGTCTTCAAACTTTTTCGGTTGATCTGGATGTTCTTTGTCTCTCAAGTTGAAATCATCACTTTTAAAGCATTTAAACCAGCATTTACAAGTATTTTGAGATGGAGCATGTTCACCATAAACTTCCCGAAGTATAAGATAACTTTCAGCAGCACTTTACTTCAAAATAAAGTAATGAATTAAAACTTGCTGCAAATGCTCTTTTTTTGGCACAAAATTCGACATTTTTAAGTGTAAAAATATTTATGATGATAACATCTTCAGAAAATTTGACATATGAAGTTTCGAAGCTTGTTGTCAATACAACAAAAATAGCATACATATCAAATCGCATATATATTAACATGTGTAACTCTATTGAAAAAAATCTGTATTATTAACTGGTACACCTGGTTTTTCACTTAGCATAATACTCTCCATGTCCATCCATGCTGTCGTGAATGGTAAGAGTTCTTTCTTTTTTACAGAAGTGTAGTATTCCATTGTATAGATGTACCACAGTTTTTTAATCTACTTCTCTGCTGACAGGCACTTATGCTGTTTCCAAATCTTTGCTATTGTAAATTGTGCTGCTGTGAACATAGTGGTGCATATATCCTTTCTGACTGGTGTTTCTGATTTTGGGGGGAATATATTCCTTGAAGTGGGATCACTGGGTCAAATGGGAGTTCCATTTTTTTTTTTTTTTCAGGAAACTCCACACTGTTTTCCACAGTGGCTGCACCAGACTGCATTCCCACCAGCAGTGCACGAGAGTTCCTTTTTCTCCACATCCTCACCAGCATTTGCTGTTTGTTGATGATAGCCATTCTGACAGGTGTGAGATGGTACCTCATTGTTGTTTTGATTTGAATCTCTCAGATGATCAGTGCCTTTGAGCATCCTGTATAATAAATCCTTCCTATCTAATAAAGAGGGAATATGCAAATAGACCATCACTCTGGTCAGTTTGCACCCACAGCTGAGGCTAAGTTCCCATAACGAGCCTTAAGGTGCAATCAGCAGGAACCTGAGGCTGCATGCCCACCCACCTCCTGCCTGGGGCTTGACAGGGGACCTCAGGTCGTGCCTTCCACCCGCAGGGCTTGACAGGAGACCTCAGGCTGCTCCCACCGCCCTGGCCCCAGGCCAGGGGACCTGAGGCTGTGCCCCCCATCCAGCGGGACTTGACGTGGGCCCTCAAGGTGTGCCCTCTGCCCTGGTGCTGGGCCAGGGGACCTCAGGCCATTCCCCCCACCCCAGCACCAGGCTAGGGGACCTCAGGCTGTGCCCCCTGCCCTGGCACCCAGGGGACCTGAGGCTGCACCCCCCCCACCTGGCAGGGCTTGACAGGGTGGGACCGGCCAGGTCTGGATCTAGCCCAATGAAGGGGGGCCGCCCAGGTTTGGGTCTCAAACGATTTTGAGGTGCATGTGGGTGGTTGAAGACTTGACTCTGGGTTCCATGGTGCACCCCAAACTCTGACAGGAGGAAGATTTTCATATACGTTTTACTAATTTTATTTAATCTCTGACACTTCTATTATAGAGAAAGGGAAATAGCAATATTAAAATATTTCCTCTAATTAATCCCCTTTTAATGTGCACGAATTTCGTGCACTGGGCCACTAGTGTTTTCATAAGTCTCTTGGCATTCTGAATGTCCACTTTTGAAAGGTGTCTATTTAGCTCCTTTGCTCATGTTTTGATTGAATTGTTTATCTTCCTTTTGTTAAGATGTATGAGTTCCCTATAAATTTTGGAGCTCGAACCCTTATCGGATATAACATTGGCAAATACGTTCTCCCATGCAGCGGGCTTTCTTGTTGTTTTGTTGATAGTTTCTTTTGCTGTGCAGCAGCTTTGGATTTTGAGGTAGTCCCATTTGTTTATTTTCTTCTTAGTTTCCACTGCCCTAGGAGCTGTATCGATAAAGATATTACTACAACATATATCTGATATTTTGCTGCCTGTGGATTCTTCTAATATTTTTATGGTTTTCCATCTTACATTTAAGTCCTTTATCCATTTTGAGTTTATTTTTGTGTATGATGTAATACTAACAGCATTTTTAATAAGCCACACCTGTAAAAAGGCAGCAACTAAACTATATTACCTACTCTGTATCCCCTCCTAAGTCAGTACATGACATGTGTTGGGTGCATAATAAATATCAATAGAGTGAAAAAATATGTGGTCGTATAACCAACCATGTGAGAAAGATATCACTTACATAGTCCCATTTTTCAGATGACAACATTTAGGCCCAGGGAGATTACAGAGCTGGTCAGTGGTAGCTCTGCAGCCTGTCTGTGAACGCTGTGCTGTTGGCCACTGCACCCTGAAACTATAACAGCATCTCACCTCACGGCTTGTGTCCTTGGCAACAAGAAGGCCCCACAGTCCAGGGCAGCATTTTCATATTAGGCTCGTGTGTGTATCAGAACTGGATCCTTAGGAGAGATAAGAGATTGGACCTGTTGTGGGCCTAACAACCATTACACACTGAAATGTGTAATTGAAATGCTTTATTTTTGTATTAGGCCGTATCAACCAGGAGAGAAACCAGATTTATTACCTTTGTGGCACGGGGGGCAGAAAATGGCCAATTTGTCATCTTCCTTCTTTTTGACTCAAGGATGATTAGATGTGGCAGAAGGCAGTTTACATTCAGAAATTTTTCTTTTACACCTGTCAGGTCAGTTTCTCAGAGTCATTAATCCCTACCTACCCATGGCAGGCACAGAGCTGGCCACTCCTCCCATCAGTTCTCGGGATAAAGCTAGTGGGGACGAGGTGAAGATGGCCATGGGTGGCCCGGGCAGCCAGTCAGAAGTCAACAGAGAGCTACCTGGCCCAGGCTTGATCCTAAGCAGTCCTATTGGAAAGAAGCCTTGAATGAAATATTCTCCCACAGAGGCTTGGCTTTGGAGGCAAAAGCCTAAGTGTGAGTTTTAGTCGTGTCTGTTACTAGCTGGGAGACCTTGTGGAAAGTTACGCAATCCCCCTGAACTTCTATTATTGTCATCTGTAATATGGGATGGATGATACCTAACCCATGAACCACTGAAGGTTAATCGGCAGTATCATAAAATTCCCTTGGTCCAAACGAGTGTTGTTTTAGCCTGGCCAGCACCGATGCCCTCTTCCCCGGGGAGCAGTGCACCTCACTTCCTCTGGGGAAACATGCTTCATGGCAGTCAGGCTCTGGGTTTCAGGTTGGAGGTTGGCTTCTATTCCTGGCTCCGAGGATAGAGCACCCAATTCAGGCCTGGCCAATTGGGAAATTCTATCACTGACCACACTCAAAAGTGATTGCTTCATAGTCAGGCATGTGACCCAATGTAATCGGAGTGCATCCTGGACTTGAACCCAACAGGATGTGGGTGGGGAGCTATGTCTGTCATCCTGCCATCACGGGGTGCCTGGACACGAAGCCAGCGGGGATGACAGAGATCCTGAAGATGGGTAGTACCAGGTCCTGTTGACATCATTTAAGTTCCCGGATTAAGTCACATCTGAAGGCTGTAAAGCTATGTCTCCTGTTATTTAAGTCCTACTTGGATTTTTTAAAAGTCAAATCTTCGTATTGTTCCCCATTTCACAGATGAAACTAGGTTCATAGATGAGAAGTAGTGACATGTACCCAAGCACACGGTGAAATATGAACCACCAGCAAAAAAATGGACCTCACTGCCAGGCCCTTTTCTCTTCTCCTCACCTTTCCTCACTCTGGTCCCCCGCCTTGTTTTCCTTCTCCCTTAGTTCCATCTGGTTAACTACACCTGATTTTCCAAGTGCAGCTCAAGTCCTCTTCTCTCAGGATGTCCTCACTAGGTTGCCACATGCGTCTCAGGCTGGTCAGTGTATTCCACAGACGCACAGCTTTCTCTCTGACCTGCTCCTCTTTTGAAATCTCGAGTGTCTTGAGGAGATTGCCTAAATTGCTCAGATGGACAAAAGGGGTCTAAACACTGTAATTCTTAGCTCCTCATGCTCACATTGCACATCTTTTCTTGCTGGTAGATAAGATGTGTCAGTAACCAATATTAAAGAGATTTTTGTCAAAAAAGAGTTGATTAAAAGTTAATTATGAAGACCACAAAATCTTAGCACTGGAGGAAAGCATAGTCAATCTGATCTTTCCCCCATTTTCATCACGCCGTTTTCTCTTTCTGCTGCTAAAGAAAGAGATGGTAGGACTTTGTCTTGCCTTTTAGACCAATAATTCTATGGAATTCAAGGTATGTTGCCATTTTTCACTTAAAAATGTGAATTAAACTATAAAAAGAAAGTATAAAAAAATGGAAGCAATAAGGACGACCCTCTCTCTTTGGGATGGAGGAGGCTTTCCTTAGCAAAGGGACAAATACAGAAACCATAAAGAAATGTAGTTATAAAAAGATATCCATGTATACTTGACACATAAAAATCCACTATTAGCAGAAGTAAATGACGACAAACATATGTGATGGATGAAGATTACAACTTGACAAATTCTTTAATAGAAAATTAACAAAGAACTTGGAAAGAAAATTTACAATAAAGAGGAGGAGGAGCTATTCACAGCCAATTCACAGAGTCAAAAAACAGATTCATCGTTATTTAAGCCAATTAGAAAAAAAAGATATAGTCCTTTTTGCCTCTAAAATTGATGAAAACTGTGTTAAAATGATAAGTTGTATGGATCAGAGTACAAAGGATGAGCACCCAAACATATTCCCCTTTCAAGCTGTGAAGGGGTGATTTAATAGTCAATGTCAAATTTGAAATGCATGCTGTGTTGGCCGCTGTAATCCTGTAGGAATTTATACTGAGAAAATCATCAGAAAGGATCTCTGCACAGCGAGTTTAGTTTTTATTTCATCCCTTTCTAATACTGAAAAGTTGAAAATAAAAGTCCACCAACTTCACAATGCTTAAATTATAAATGGTACATCAACGTAATAGGTACAGTTATCACTGGTGATGAAATAGGTGTATATTCGTTCATTTAGAAGGATGTTTACAATATCTGAAGTGAAAGAAAAAGCCACGAAATTTGTAGGATCTCAATTTTTTAAGTGCTTCTATTACATACTTGGAAAATAATGGGAGCCTACAACAAGGAGATAGTAGTGTTGATTTCTGGGTTGCAAGATCATGGATGATTTTTCTTGTTCTTGCTTTTCTGCACTTTCCAAATTTCTGTACTGAGCATGTTACTTTTAAAAATTAGAAATATTTTAAAAACTAAGGAGCATGACTTTATACTTATTTTTACCAATGCAACCAATGTCTGATCTGATAGCATCTGAAAAGGTTTATATATTATTAGGCTTGCATCATATGCCAGCATATGGACCACTTGAGCCTCTTCTTTTACTGGAACTGATGTTTTGGGTCACAGTGATCTGCTTACTACCTGCTCCATCCATCCACCAATCGGGCACAGACACCATAAACATTGTCATTTCCCAAATGGAAGAAGGTGTGGCTTTGAAGAGCGGATGGAACCTTTAATCAGACAAAAGATCTCACTTTGCCCAAGTCATTAAACTGACTTCAGAGACAACGGCCCAAGGCCCTCCATCTGCTCAGCCTGTATGAAGACAGTCAAGTGATGCTGAACACGGGGAAATACCAAGTGTTTATATTAGAAGTAATGAACTGAAAGCAGGGCATCTAATCCCTTCCCTCGCCAGGAGGTACTTCCAGCATTTTAAAAGTCTTTTTTAAAGAGTAATAGAACTTTATAAGCATATTGGTCCTTTCATCTCCCAGAAAGTATACTCAAGGCATAATTCAGACCTTCGCATTAGATCATATTAAGCCTAATTTAGTTCTTCAGCTCAAAAAGAGCCTGGGGGTCTTTAGGAAGTTGTAAGAGTTATAGAAGCTAAAGAACCTGACTTTTTAAACAAACAGGCATCTTTCCCTTATGATAATGAATGTGTTGAATGTACTGCCTGGGGGGTCTTGCCAGCATATTGAAGGGTAGGTAATTCCATCAACAAAGGGATGTCTGGGGAAGAAAACACTCAGCCAGTATCTCCCCCTGCGACTTCCAGTTTCCTGAAAGAGCTCCTCCTTTTAAGTTTCTTGTCCATGGCCATGCTGAGGCTGCTTTTGGTGAGCCAAGGGTATATCGGCCCTGAAATTCCCATCTGGCTTGCCCCAGGGACCTGCCATTTGACTCTTAAACCACAATGACTTTCATCATTTTGTTTTCCAGCCACATCTGAGATCTCAGACAATAGTCCTTTGATTCTTTAAAAAAATATATTTGAACCTGGCCGGTGGTGCTCAGTGGTTGCACATTGACCTGTGGATCAGGAGGCCATGGCTCATTCCCTGGCAAGGGCACATACCTGGGTTGCAGGTTCGATCCCTGACCCGGGTCAGGGTGGTGAGTGGAGGAGGCAACCAATTGATCAATGTGTCTCTCTCACATCAATGTTTCTCTTTTTCTCTATGTCTCTCTCCCTCCTTCCTTATACTCTCTCTGAAAATCAATGGCAAAAAAATATCCTCGGGGTGAGAATTAAATAAATAACTAAATAAATAAATAAATACAGGGATGAACAAAAGTAGGTTTATAGTTGTTAATATGGAAAACAATATAATAATAAATAATACAAGAATAAGTTTGTGTTCACAAAACTGTAAACCCACTTGTGCCCACCCTGTATAGTGATAGCTAAACCTCACCAACAGATGTATCACTCGGGCATTAGTAGAAAGGGCATGGGCTCTGGTGATAGGCCTGGGTTCAAATCCCAGCACTTCCATTACGTTGTTGTGGTCCTAGGACAAGTTGCTCAGCCTCTCTGAGCCTTAGTTTCCTAATCTCTGAGGGGAGAGGCAATGGTAACCCTTTCTCAGCCTGCCTCACAGTGTGGGAACAAATGAGATCATGAATGTGGAAACAGTTTGCAAACTGTAAAAAAAACTACATATCCCGACTATCTTGCCAAGTGTTGTTGTTTTGCCAGCTCCTCATGCAGTCAGTATCGAGTATCAGAGATGGAAAGAGTGGCCATGAATCAGGCACAGAGGTGCTCAGCTCTGAGACCAGGGGCCCTCAACTCGGAGTCGATTGTATGGTAAACCTAAGTCCCACCTGCTGTTTAGAGTCATCAGTCACTTTCTTGGACGGCAACTCCTAGGACGATGTGCTTGTGTGATAACTGAGAGTTTTGTTGCAATGACTATTGCTCAAGTTCACAAAAGCTGGATGCTCTGCTGGGACAGGAAACTCTTTACTGAGAGACTCCGTTGGCTAATGGGATCTTCTGAAGGGGAATTGGCCAGCAGCCACCCTACTCTGCCCCCCCTCCCCACGCTGACTCTGCATCTATTAGCATGAAAAATGGGGAATTGATTGGGCTTATATCATCCATAAGTTAGCTTAGCTGAATGGAGATCATTTGTCTAGCGCACATACTCTCAAATCCTAGGGAGGCCCCGCCATTCTCTTTTCCAGTGAGGTCATCCTCCCTGTCTGCAGCTTTGACATCTAGCTTCCCAGGGCTCTCACCACGGGCTGCATCCTAACAGATAGAACGGCCTTTCATCCAGAGTGACAGGCCAGCTCGGGGTTTCTCTCCCTTTCTCTGTTCTGTTCTCCTGTGTAATGATCGCTGCCTCGGCCAGGTCGATAAGACCCTGAAACTTCAAACAGAGATACCTCCCGTGGCCCTGAAGTGTTGTACTCCATGAGGGCCAGGGAGCACAGTTTCCTTTGTAACTCATTCTAAGCTTTCTTTCTCATGCGGCGCAGCTCACTGAGAGCTTTTCTCTCATTGATGGGGCTGCTGGTGACACTCAAATGAAAACACAGGATGAGACCAAAAGAGATGGTCAGCCCAGGGACCTGGGGGGGGGGGGGGTCACTGGATTCAGAACCCCTAATGTGCTGAACTAAGACAGGAAAGCTCAGGATGTCAGGACCTGCAAAGCCCCACGCTGAGCTCACTGTTCAAGGCCCCTTGGTGGAGAAGAGGTGTGTTACCTTTCTACTATGTGCCAAGCTATGCTGATGTTCAGTCCCACTTTTGAGTGAAGGAACCTAAAGCCCAGAGAAGTTAAGCAGTTGCCTAACGACACATAGCCAGGAAATCAAAGCCAGTGGGCAGTGCTTCACTGGGCACTCTCCTTACACTGCTCTCACATGTTGTTGGGTTGTTCATTCAGTTACTTAGTTCACACCCATCGGGGGGATAATCCAGATTCCTGTGGAAATGAATAAGAAAATGACACACAGAAACAATTTCAGCTGTTGGTAAGGACTTCAAAGCCCCTGCAATGAGGTGATTCAATTGAAAGAATGGTGGGTGGATCAGTTCCTTCAGCCAAGATCAAAGTCACCTGGGAGCAGGAATGTAGATCTGCGACTGAAGAGTGAGAAGTCAGCTTTGCCAGCGTCTGCGGAAGAAAGCAGCAAGCATCTAGGCTCTGAGGATGAGATGGGCACAGAAAGGTCTGCAGGCCGCCTGAGGAGCAGGCCTGTGGGAAGAGTTGTCTTGGAAAGGCAAGCAGGGGCCTGGCCACAGTCTTTGCGGTCTGCAATCTGGTGCTTGCGTTTTATTCTGAGAGGAGGGGACACCATCACCAGGGTCTTGGTGGGGGACTTTCTCCTTTTCTAAAGAGATCACCCTAATCTCTAGGCAGATAAGAGGGGATTAGGAAGACCAGTAAAGGATTTGGCAAATGCCGGTGTCCAGAGATTTTATACCTAATTTATAATGTCACATCTGTAAAATGTGTACCCTCAAGCATATAGATGGATATTCTCTACTTTGGCTTAGTATTTGAAAATAGATATCAATTACTTCATTAAACACACAAGGAAAATGCATTCCCTCACTGCAGACATTCTTCCTGGACATGGAGAGACAAAGTCAGACCTGGGTGGTGTCCCTCTGCTGGGGCTTCCCCCCGAGAAATGCCGCATGGCAGTCCATAGAGGAGGGCATTCACACAGAGGCTGGCATGGTGTGAGATGGCAGAGCCCACGCAGAGTGAGGGGCATTCTTGTGGGTCAGCCTGATGCAGGTGTCCGAGCCCAGGTGGGGAGGGAGGCATCTGAATGAGGCAGGAGGCAATGGCTATGGTGAGAGATTGGTTACATATGAGAATAGATTAAATAAGTACATCTATTAGGATAATCTCTGTCAAAGGGAGTTACAAATAGAAAAGGGGAGAAAACTAGTTTTCTGGAGACATAAAGCCTGAGATGGTGGGTTGAAACTGCAGATATTGGATGTGTGAACACATACATTTCAATACATATAGATATGAAAGTATAGATTGATATGTTCACACGCATATTCATGCATGTGTATTTTTACACATGTATACATGTGTATTCATGTATGTGTACATAGTAGATAAGTGCATGTTCCCACATATGTGGGTGTATTTATATGTGTACTAGAGGCCCAATGCATGAAAATTCATGCAAGAGTAGGCCTTCCTTTCCTTGGCTGCCAGGCCTGGCTTCCCTCGGGTTGCCCACAGGCACCCAGGACCCAGGCTGGCTTCCCTCTGGCCCTGGCTTCATCACAAAGGATGTCCGGAAGGACGTCTGATCGAATTAGCATATTACCCTTTTATTATTATAGATGTGCATGTGTCTACATAAATACATTCATGTCACCCTAACCGGTTTGGCTCAGTGGATGAAGCATCGGCCTGCGGACTCAAGGGTTCCAGGTTCGATTCTGGTCAAGGGCACGTACCTTGGTTGCGGGCACATCCCCAGTGGGGAGTGTACAGGAGGCAGCTGATCGATGATTCTCATCATTAATGTTTCTGTTTCTCCTGTTTCATCAATAAAAATATATTTTAAAAAAAGAATGATGGGAAAGGGCAGATGGGCACTGGCGATAAGCGGTACTGACCAATTTGAGGGCAATTTGAATATTAAAATAAATAACAGTAACTTACTAAACCCTTTGCATTAAATAGGAGACTGTTCATTCATACTGATGAAAATAAACTGAAAGTTTAGTAATAAGCTGCTTACACAGTTTCGATGTGTACCCCCTTAGAAAGTATTTGTTAATTAAAAACGGAACACTTATTGTTTTCAGTGGATAAGATACTACATTAATCAAGTAATCAAAACAAACATTATTGATAATGGGACAAACTGAAAGTGTGCGCTCCCTGAAGGAAGATAATGAGAATGCAGTATCACTTCCATACTCCCGCCTAAGATGCTTGACCTGAGTCTGAGGAAACACCAGATAAACCCAAACTGAGGTC